>VYZU01069954.1:0-34971 GCA_013401355.1 Ceyx cyanopectus
CTTACTTACTTACTTACTTACTTTCACTACTACAAGATTCCTTTTGGATTGGGAAGTTAAGACTTGTCTGTGTAGTATTATCAGAACATAATACTAGTCCTACCCTGGAAGACAGAATGTGGAGCCTCAGCCTTTTCACTGTCTTTTTTGCTGTGGCATTGGTGTGCCTTGAATGCCTAGTCTCTGAATTGGGCTGCTTTGTTCTTGGCGACTAAATAGGTAAAACTCCCAGTGTGTTAAGCACAAGAAAGTTTAGCTTGATGTATTCTTGTCACTTTCATGTTGCATTCTTAGAACAGGCTGGACAGTAAACTGCAGCTCTCCAAACCTGCATCAGGTTGCCACTTAATTCTCTTTACTATTTGATCTATGCAGAGCTACCAAGGAGAACTGCTGTGTGTTTCTACCTTATCAAAATGCCTTTCTTGCTGGCTTGGGTATTGTCCTGGATGAGAATGTGGTAAATAAGGAATTGGGGCTGTAGCTGGAAGCTATGCCTGGTGCTGTTGTTGGGCTGGGTGAGCTGTGCTGCTTGCTGGGTATGGCTGATGAAGAAGCAAGACTTGCTGCTGTGTGCAGACACTGTGGAATGAGTGAGTCTCTTCTGTTTGTGGTAGAGAGTTCATGTGTGACTCAGCCTCACGCTCATTTCACAAGCATGCATGAATTTCCTCCTGCTTGAGGACTAAGGGCCTTCAACTGCTTGATTTTTCTCCTCTGAGAAGTCACCACACCCTTTACATGAGGATGAGCCATTGAGGATCTTCTTGGATGTAAGCCCTGGGTTGTGATTGTGCAGTAAGTGGGACATGCAGANAGGACTAAGTACTGTGAAGGGGAAGGTCAAGGGGTCACAGAATGGACAAGGGAACTATTTGGACAGGGAATGTCCACTAATGGACAGGGAATTATTAGATTCTGGTGAAACAGTGATGCTTCTTAACTCCTGTTTTGAAACATCTGTCGTGCACTTGGGGAAGGATTCTGTCAACCACCTGCACATCTCTTCCACAATCTCCTGCAGGAGGTGAGGGATGCCTGGGAGCTGTGTCAAGCCGTGCTGCTACCTGCAGCTGATGAAGACAATTCGTTTCAGATGCAAATCCCCACAAGGTGGCAGTGACTGTCCATCTGTGTTTATACCCACACCGGCTGTAGGAATGCCTTGTGCATTTCCTTCTCTGACAGTGGTGTTTCTAGGTAATNTTGATCTATGCAGAGCTACCAAGGAGAACTGCTGTGTGTTTCTACCTTATCAAAATGCCTTTCTTGCTGGCTTGGGTATTGTCCTGGATGAGAATGTGGTAAATAAGGAATTGGGGCTGTAGCTGGAAGCTATGCCTGGTGCTGTTGTTGGGCTGGGTGAGCTGTGCTGCTTGCTGGGTATGGCTGATGAAGAAGCAAGACTTGCTGCTGTGTGCAGACACTGTGGAATGAGTGAGTCTCTTCTGTTTGTGGTAGAGAGTTCATGTGTGACTCAGCCTCACGCTCATTTCACAAGCATGCATGAATTTCCTCCTGCTTGAGGACTAAGGGCCTTCAACTGCTTGATTTTTCTCCTCTGAGAAGTCACCACACCCTTTACATGAGGATGAGCCATTGAGGATCTTCTTGGATGTAAGCCCTGGGTTGTGATTGTGCAGTAAGTGGGACATGCAGAATGTTCTCTGTGCTACTCTGGCTATTTGGGAGGAGTGCAGCTCTAAGTCTGTTCACACAGGCAAGAGGGAAAACCAGTGAGTGGTGCTGTGGACGAGGATGCAACATTAACAACACATCTGCAAACAAGCATTGCTTTTAAAAGCTGTTGCTGGGTGTCCTGATTATTCCCTCTGGGCATTATCTGGGAGCAAGAAAGGATTAAAATAATCCCTGATGAAAAGTCCAGGTGCTGTTCAGAGGAGTTCCCAACGTTTTTATTCCGAAGAAATAAGGAAGCTGCTCAGATGTGCTGCAACATGCAGTGTTCGTGCTGAGGTGGGTTCAGACCAACCTATTATGGCTGGGGAAAAGTGCAGGTAATGGAAGTGCTGCTCATGTGTTGAGTTTAAGGCTTTGTTTATTTTAATTCCACCCTTGATAAGATGGCACTCTGCAGGAGCCTTGAAAGATCCAGGATACAAAGGGACTGGAAATTTGAGATAGTACAGTGAAAGATAGGGAGGTTGGAGTGATTCTTGTGCTGAAACTGGGGGGTGCAAAGTAGTTTTCAAAAGTCAGCCTTCAGCTCCCAGTGCTGCAGTATCCTCCTGTTCTGAGGATGGGCAGGATGAAAATAATTTGCATGGCCTTATTTGAAAGGAGGTGTTCTCTAAGGTTCCAGACTGAGGAATATGTAGTATTAGGTACTCTCCCTTTAAAGAATTCAGCAAGCATATTCTTTTCAAGCATGTAGTTATGCCAGAATTTGAGTCTTTGATGTTGTCCCTTGTCATTAAGGGTGATGGAAAGCAAAGTGTAATGTTTATACCTTGCTCAGATGTATGGATCTCAATTCTTACAGTCACAGTGCCTCTGCTGGGAGGAGAGGACCCCAGTTCAGGCTGGGAACTGGACTGTTTACCAACAGAATGGCCAAGTGACTCGACTGTTTGGAAAAAACAATGTACCTGGCACAGAAGGAACAAAATATAAAGGAACATGTGTCCGGAATAACTGGGCTTAATGAGAGGACTAAGTACTGTGAAGGGGAAGGTCAAGGGGTCACAGAATGGACAAGGGAACTATTTGGACAGGGAATGTCCACTAATGGACAGGGAATTATTAGATTCTGGTGAAACAGTGATGCTTCTTAACTCCTGTTTTGAAACATCTGTCGTGCACTTGGGGAAGGATTCTGTCAACCACCTGCACATCTCTTCCACAATCTCCTGCAGGAGGTGAGGGATGCCTGGGAGCTGTGTCAAGCCGTGCTGCTACCTGCAGCTGATGAAGACAATTCGTTTCAGATGCAAATCCCCACAAGGTGGCAGTGACTGTCCATCTGTGTTTATACCCACACCGGCTGTAGGAATGCCTTGTGCATTTCCTTCTCTGACAGTGGTGTTTCTAGGTAATAAGGTAGAGGAGAATGCATGGTCAGGTGGCAGGTTCCTACCATCCAGGTGGCACCACCTTCCTCAGGGAAAGCCATCAAGTCTGATTTTTGCACCTGCTCCTAGTTCCTCAGACAGCAGCCTCGGAAAATCACAGAATATTAGGTGTTGGAAGGGACCTAGAAGATCATCTAGTCCAACCCCCCTGCCAGAGCAGGGTCACCTAGACCAAGTCACCCAGAAACACATCCAAGTGGGTCTGCAATATTTCCAGATAAGGAGATTACACAACCTCCCTGGGCAGCCTGTTCCAGAGCTCTGGCACCCTCACTGGGAAAAAGTTTTTCCTTGTGTTACCCCTAAACCTCTTGTGCTCCAACTGACTCCCACTGCCTCTTGTCCTGTCACTGGATGACATTGAGCAGAGTCTGGCTCCATCCTCCCTACACTCCCCTTTAACATATTGATAGACACTGATGAAGTCCCCCCTCAGTCTCCTCTTCTCCAGGCTAAAGAGCTCCAGCTCTCTCAGCCTCTCCTCAGCAGGGAGATGCTCCACTCCCTTCAGCAGCTTGGTGGCCCTGCACTGGGACTCTCTCCAGCAAGAGAACAGAAGAACAAGGGCTGGTACCATGAACTGTCCTTGGAAACTTTGTGGGAAGTTTTTTTGTGGTTACTGCCACCAGCTGCAGCCTGAATTTGCTGAAAAACAGACACATTAGTTTCAGTGCTTACAAGAACACCTCTAATATACTGTTTCATTTTGCAAAGAGAAACCATAAGGGATCAAACAGTTAAACCAATGTACTTGAAATAATGGTATATATCAGCAAAGAGCTATTCAGCCAATTTTATAAGTATATTTATAATAAAATTTTATTTTATTCAGGCTATTTTTAGTTCATTCCCAGATTACAACTTGAGAGGAAATCACTAATTCACTGGACTTAAAGCAGCTCAGTATTTTAGAACTTGCAAGCTCTCTGAAAATGTCTCAATAAAAAGCCACCAAACAGCAGCAGTGCTCTCTACACAGTGGATCTGAAGACTACTGACAACAAACTCCCTTTTCTGGTCTGTCATTTTCCACAGTGTGCAGTGGTATTGATCCACAGATCTCTCTGAGAGGCCAGTTGAAAACCACAGCACTGGAGGCACAAACTGGTGGTTCAGTCTCTTCAAAAAAACCCTACAAACCCTAAAAATCACCATCACCTTCAATACCTGTCTGTGTTCCCACAGGTTCTTGTTCTGTCTTTTTCAGTGTGTCTAAGATATTTATTGTTGACCATCTGTGTGTCTCCTTTGCTCAGGGCCACGTGGGTCCTGGACACCAGTTTGCCACAGCTAGGCCAGCATATTGAGTTAATCTTCCAGGGAGATGGGGGTGAATATCACGGCAGGACCAGCTCTAAGCTTGGACACCAACTGCCATATTACTCAAGGAAGTAAGTGACATGTTCGTATCACCTGTACTGTGAAAGCTGCTGGGTATAGTTAAGTGCTTGTAATATTTTAGTCTGTGAAAATCACCAAGAAGTGTAGAGGAAGGCTTTCCACAAACAACTGTAACACAAAGAAGGAATACATGAGCATCCATTTATTTCCATAACCTCAGAATAACTGAGATAACTGTATTTTCTGATTAAAGTTAAAAACAAAACAATCAAAAAACAGTAAATCAAACAATTAGCTGGCTTGTAAGGAAGCTGGGAACTACTAGGTGTTGCTAGCCTGTTCTTTGCCCATTAGTATTGGTTAAAAAAAGAAAGAAAATCCCTCTTGCCACTGATTTGTAAAAGCTTTTGAAACAGTTTTTTTTCTTCCTACAAGCCAAATCATAGAAAGGGTCAAGCTACTTTTTAATCTGTTACACTTGTGATGAGGTTAAGACATTTTAAGGCACTTTTGTGTGGCTTTGTGAAGCAACTCAATTTCTTCAAGAGCAAAACCACTAGCATACACTTAGACTTATCAGCCCAACTATTAGAAGTTGCCATCACCACACATCCAGCAAAAAGACTGTGACATGAGTTAAAAGCACTTAAGAGAATCACATTCTCCTGCACCAGTCTTCCAGGAACGTGTGACCATTAGACTTTTACAATGGCTTTTCCAAGATTTTCTCCCTTTAACATTCCAATGAAAGCTGCTGGCATGTTCTCAAATCCATCAGTGATGTGTTCATGGTACTTCACTTTTCCCTGTCAAAAGGAAGAAAATAAATTGTTCATTTTTCATTCACCAGCTGTGTACTGGTGAGGCCACACCTCCCAGAATCACAGAATGTCAGGGGTTGGAAGGGACCTAGAAGATCATCTAGTCCAACCCCCCCTGCCAGAGCAGGGTCACCTAGACCAAGTCACCCAAATCCAGGCCTGTCTGTATGTATAAGGAAGTATGGAATTGCAAATCCAAGTGTCTAAAAGCTGAGCCATCCCAAATTCTCATGTTTGTAAAATGCAGAGCCTCTTAGCCTTAGGTATGAACCTAGTGTTAAACGCAGCCTCCATTTGTAAAAATAAAATACACAGAACTCCATTCTAAGTCCCTTTAAAGCCCAGATCATTTCTTTAATAATATCCATTCCTACCAATAATTTCAGCACAACACTGCAATGTGGCATGCATGCATGTAGCACTACTACAGTGCAAATCCTTATACTACAAATGGATTCTCTCAATGAGAAGCTGAGGAATCACTCTAAATATCAAACTCCTCATAAGCAGAGAAGTGTTCTGAATTACTTTGGAAGCATCCCACTTCAAAATTGATATATAATCTGGAGCCAGATTTTTCTCAAGTGTCATTCGATGACAGGATAAGAGGCAATGGGAGTCAGTTGCTGTGGATGCTAAAAGAACTACTGCCTGGAATTTTCCTTCCCGTGGGATCGCAAAGACTCCCACCAGCTGTGACCTTGGCAGCGGTTGTTTATAAAACGGTAGAAAGATGTTTGGTTATGGGTGTTGTGACACCTCAGCCAATCACCCCAGGGGCTGGCTGGCTTCTCGTCCAATTGTCTGGAGGATAAAAGGGTATACAAAGAACTGTAAATTCCTAAATAGAAGCTTCTTGGCATCTACGTGAAGAAAATCGTCTCTTCTCACCTGCCCGACCTGCAGCGCTCCGAACCGCTCTTCAATGAAGGTACGCTCTACCCGCTCGCCCTTCCCCCTCCCTCCCGACCCGGGATGTCGGACCGAACAGACATTATTCCCGCTCCGAACCCGGGGCCGGAGAAAGACGCGGCGGCGGACCTATCGCCAGCCACGCCACAGCGGGAGGAGACGCAGCCTGTGCCGACAGCGCTTTCAGCTGCGCAAACGGCTACGGCAGACGCCGCGACAACTGCGCAGGCGCCGCCTGACAAATGGCGAGCCTAGAAGCCGCACAGCCGCCTGCCCGGCAGACGACCCTCCCCACGTCTGCTCGATCGGCCCCTCCCCGCGCACCGCTGTTGTTCGTTCCGGGTTCTGCAGGTCCTGGTGGACAGGGGGATGACCATGAGCCAAAAATGCGCCCTTGTGGCCAAGAAGGCCAATGGCAGCCTGGGATGCATTAGGAAAGTGTGGCCAGCAGGTCAAGGGAGGTTCTCCTCCCCCTCTACTCTGCACTGGTGAGACCCCACCTCGAGTACTGTGTCCAGTTTTGGACACCCCAGTACAGAAAAAATAGAGATTTGCTGGAGAAAGTCCAGCACAGGGCCACCAGGATGATTAGGGGAATGGAGCCTCCCTTATGAGGAGAGGCTGAGAGAGCTGGGGCTCTTTAGCCTGGAGAAGAGGAGACTGAGGGGGGACCTCATCAATGTCTATCAATATGTTAAAGGTGAGTGTAGGGAGGATGAAGCCAGACTCTTCTCAGTGTCATCCAATGACAGGACAAGAGGCAATGGGAGCAAGCTGGAGCACAAGAGGTTTAGGGTAAACACAAGAAAGAACTTTTTGGGTGACAGAGCTCTGGAACAGGCTGCCCAGGGAGGTTGTGTAATCTCCTTATCTGGAAATATTGCAGACCCACTTGGATGTGTTTCTGGGTGACTTGGTCTCGTTGACCCTGCTGTGGCAGAGGGATTGGACTAGATGATCTTCGAGGTCCCTTCCAACCCCTAATATCTGTGAATCTGTGAATTTCAGACTACTGTAGATCTCTGAACCATGCTGACGGATGTCCCTTCATGGGAAACATCCTTTGGGGTGCAAGGAGGGGAAATTACTCTCCAATACAAGGGTTCCCCAGAGGGTGGCACAGGCACAGGCCTATGTACCCACTCTGGAGACAGCACCCAAGGATCAGCTGGTTTTGACCTCCATACCTCAACAGCAGTCACTCTAGACTCTAGCAGTAATTATAAGGTTCCTTTGCATGTATATTGGACCTGTTGGCCAGGGATCTAGTGTGATGCTTGTGGGAAAAACTGATGCTGCCCATCAAGGGATCTTTGTACACCTATAATTCAATATTGTTTGCTTCTAAAAGGAGGTGAACAATGCAGCTCTGTTTTCACTATTGAAAAATCTGTGGTGTGCGACTCAAGCTCAAGAGAATTCATATTATATTCTGCACACTGGAAGCCACATGAATCTGCCAGGTTTCACAGATTCACAGGAAAAACTAGATGATCTTCTAGGTCCCTTCCAACCCCTAACATTCTGTGATTCTGTAATCTGGAATACATGTAAATCCACAAGCTAATGCTTAGGTTGCAACAAAGCAGAAGCGATCAGGCTTATTCACTAAGGTTTGAGTATCCCCAGAGGTATCAAAGATCAAGTAAGAAAGAAGAAAAGGGACCTCGCCTTAACAGCCCTGGCAAGAGACCCCTTGCCAAGTGGGAATCTGTGATATGAGTTATAGAAGACACTCCTTCCTTCCTTACCTCCATGACCCATTTCAGCAGTGCCTTCAGACCTTCCTCCCAGTGGCTACTCCAGCGAGTCACAAGAAACCCTTCCATTTGAAGTTCTTTGAAGATCATTGGCATCTGAACATAAGGCCCTGCACGAGAAAGGACCCAGCAAAACCACCTGCAATATCAGTCTCATTTAAAGCCCCAATGGATAAAGAGAGCTTTTAGCCAGTAAAGACCACTGGATCTCCTTGTCTCAGCCAAAGGCAACTTGGATTTTTTCCCAACAGAACTTTCAAGAGAAAACCCAAGGATTCATGGACAGACAGCTACCCAAGGATGCAAAGGCCTGATCTGTAAAGCTGCTGGGCTAAACACCCAACCCTTCTGAAAACGGTTGCATTCAGGAATGAAATGACCCCAGCTTCAGCTGAATCCTGGAGACGTTGTTTTGATAGCTTGTTTGATAGCCTACCAAGCTCTCATGCTCTTCCTATATCTCAAAAAAAATTATACACATCAAGACCCAGTTCCTTTGATCATAAAAAATGTGTTAATCTCCCACTTCTCAAAAGCCTGTCCCATTTTTAAAGTGATCTGGGAGTCAGTTGTTAAGACAGTTCACACCTCCTTGAAATATTATGGGGAAATGAAAGAAAACAAAATAGAAAAAACAACCTCTAGGCTGTTTCATCTAAAAAATCTGTGGGAAATCCATTCACTCATCTGAAAAGGACATACTGTGTAGATGCCATCATTCCACCACACCTGCCTTCCACTGAT
The DNA here is from genome assembly GCA_013401355.1 of Ceyx cyanopectus. Classification (NCBI taxonomy): domain Eukaryota; kingdom Metazoa; phylum Chordata; class Aves; order Coraciiformes; family Alcedinidae; genus Ceyx; species Ceyx cyanopectus. The sequence continues at coordinate 8,671 of VYZU01069954.1, forward strand.
CTGTATCTCTGAAGAGCCCCAGAGAGTCTTATTTTAAGTATTGTAGTCTCTTCACTTCAGAGACAACTAATAAAACCTCAACAGAATCCTACTAAACTTCTTCCTCTGCATATTACCAAAAGAGAGACAGAGACAAGAAAGAAGGTGCACACCTTTCTGAGGCACAGAGTCATTGTACTGAGAGATGGCTCCACAGACTGCAATCCTTCCATATTTCTTCATGTGGTTGATAGCAATACTGGCAAATTCTCCACCCACCTACAAGAAACCAGAGTATGTGCAGCATTAGAGACAAGCCACTGTTTGGGGTTGGCTGCCAAAACCTGCCAACTTCTCATTGCTGTACTAACAGCTTCAAATAAGGGGTAGAGAGGTGAGCTCCACTACTCCAAACACTTGGCAGCTGCAGAACACAGAATGTCAGGGGTTGGAAGGGACCTAGAAGATCATCTAGTCCAACCCCCCTGCCTGAGCAGGGTTGTTGCTTATCTGCTAGTTGCCACAGGAGGAGAAGGAGTGAGAAGAGACAATTTTCTTCATGTAGATGCCAAGAAGCCCTTATTTATTAATTTACAGCTCTTTTTATACCCTTTTAACCTGCAGACAATTGGACAAGAAGCCAGCCAGCCCCTGACATTCTGTGATAAGCTTCTCTCTCTGCATTCACAAACACTGCCAACAACCCAGTTTTGTCTTTCAGCCTTTATTCTTTGTGTTACTGCCCAAGTCAGATGCAGAAATAAGTGTGGGAAGGGAACAGGAAAGCAGTAAGCTCTTCCAGAGACCATTATTAGATGGAACTAAGCATCAAGCTCCTAGTGGAGTCTTCATTTAGATTTACACTGTACTGAGCTGCTGCTATAGTTTCAGGACAATGACAGGCTGCTCTGAGAACTCACATTGTCAAAGAAGCAGTCATAGCCATCAGGAGAGGCTTTACGTAGTGCTTCATCCAGTGATGTAACAGTCTTGTAATTAAAGGCTTCATCAAAGCCTATTTCTTTCAGGTAGGCAACTTTGTGATCTGAGCCAGCACAGCCAACCACTTTGCAACCCTGCAAGGGAAGGAGAAAAACATTTCTGAGCATCCCCTCACAACAGAGACTAACACTCAAGGAGTGCTGGGTGGAGGGTTCACCCTTCAAGTCAGGCTGTTGTCACCATATGAATTCCTGAGATCCAGAAAACATTCACCTAGCCTTTCCCGCACCTTCAGCAGCTTGTCTCATCTCAAGACCTTACTGTAGATACACCTTCAGGGATGTGTGCCCTCCTGATCATTCCTGGTCTTGTTCCCCTGTCTCCCAGGCAGAGCCATCTGAGGAGCAGTACAAAAAGAGCAGCACAAGCCACTCACCCCAATTTTAGCAAGCTGTCCCACCACAGAGCCTACTGCACCAGCTGCAGCATTGACCAGCACTGTCTCTCCTGGCTTCATCTTGCAGACCTCCAGCAGGCCAAAATAGGCAGTGAGGCTGTGAAGAAAAGAACAGTCAGTGAGGAATAAAAGAAACCTTGCTGAGCTGATGGGCACAGTGTATACAGCTCTGGCTACTGGGTGAACAAGTAACCTGCAACAACAACTAAAGTTTAGCTCAAACATGTTCCACTTGCAATGCAAATACTGAATGACATCAAGCTTTGCAAACTTCCTGAAGCAACGTGATCAACTGGCTCAGAACCCTAATCCAATTTCCTTCAAATTTCTAAATTCAAGCCTAAGACTTTTCCACTTGGGTCTGAACTGAATCTGCCTGGCAGCTGCCTGACAAAGCAGGCATCTTGCCTGGTGTAAAACTGAAATATGTTCTACATCACACACAATGTTCCTGCTGCGGCAGGGGGGGTGGACTAGATGATCTTCTAGGTCCCTTCCAACCCCTGACATGCTGTGATCCTGTGAAAGCTACAGTGATTTTGAAAGCCTTCCTTCTCAATGAGACTCACCAAGCCCTGATCTCCCACACAAACTACAGAGGCAAGAGAGAAGAAATATGAGAAGATGACTGAGAGACCACAGTGGTGAATATGGATTCTGAAGTACAGCACCTCTGTCTGCTGCAGTGCAATTGAAAGGACCTCTGTTCTGCTGCATGATATGACCTGCTCCTGCCTTTTTGCCATATGATACCTGTCTTTTGACATTTCAGGGGCAGTGATCAGACTACATGCTGCTAAAACAGTATTAGGAAAAAAAGGTCACACAGATAGGGAGAAACATCCTGTGCAGAAAAATCCAGGGGATAGCTGCCTTGAATCTCAAAACTCACCCTGGCATGCCAACTGTTCCAAGAGCCAGAGATCTGGGGACTGACTCTGGCCAACTGGAAGGAAGGAATTGTATGTCTTTCCCATCAGAGATGAAATGAGTTCTCCAGCCACTTCTACCCACAACAAAAGCCCCCACTGTGAAAGCAGGATTCTTGCTTTCTACAATCCTGTTTAAAAGAAGAAAAAAAAACAGCAACAGCAACAACAACAGCTAATAATCAAGCCAACACAACAACAAAATATGCAAATAACCAAACCAACCCAACAACAACAAAATAGAACAAGAGAACACCCTGTCAGAGGGCTCTTCTCTATTCTTGTTGCCCTGTGATGTAGGAGAAAAGAAGTATTTGTTAGGACGTTTAGCCCAGACTTTCTGATGCTGTAGGCTTCTGATGTCTTTCCTGAAATGCCTACAATCTCCAATAACCAGGAAGGTACTGGGCAAGATGATTCCAGACTCAGCCCTACCCACAACAAATCCAATGTTCCAACATAGTTGCCAACTTTTTTTTTTGGTTTTTTTTTTTGACTAGCAGCAGTCTGTTCCTAATTCAGACTAGGCTTCTGTAGGTGAGAAAGCAGGAAAGAGGATGCCAGGATTAAAGAGTGGAAAAGAAAGAAGGATGTTAACAAGCAGTTCCCATCTCAGACAACCTGCACCTCATTTGTAGGTTGGAAATCCTGAAGATGGAACCTCTTAAGGGAACAACCAGCTAGAAAGGAGTATCTAATGACTGAGAGAAGTCTATACTTGTGGAGCACAAGAGGTTGAGGGGAAACACAAGGACAAACTTCTTCCCAGCGAGGGTGCCAGAGCCTGGAAGGGGCTGCCCAGGGAGGTTGTGGAGTCCCCTCTGGAGACATTCCAGACCGACTTGGATCTGTTCCTGGGTGGCTTAGTCTAGGTGACCCTATTCTGGCAGGGGGGTTGGACTAGATGATCTTCTAGGTCCCTTCCAACCCCTAACATTCTGTGATTCTGTGCCAAAAGAAAATTCAACTTTCTTAGCCCAGCAGGAAAACTCATCTGGGAAGTGGTAGGTAAGCAACTTGTAAAAACTTCCTTTGAAAGCATAATTACCAGAAATAACATACAGATTGTATGGGAGGCTGAAGTGCTCTCCAAAAAAGCAAAATAGATTCTTAGAGGAAAAAACACATTCCAACCAATTCCAGATGTAGATTCAAGAACACGTAATGCCAGCTGCAGGTGTCTCGAATGTCAGCACTTGCCTTTGAGATCTGCAATGTGTATGGACAGCAAGAAGTGAAGATCTTACCTGGCAACCTGTGTGCCTATCATGATGTCCCCTTCCTTCATGTCTCTTTGACTATAAGGTCTGTAACACAAGCAGAGATGGCTCACTGTGAGCAACTTTAATCATCTTCCAGATAACACTGTGAAGTGTTAGTCTGATCCAGAATGAAAGCATAAGCAGTCTTGCAATTTGCAGACAAAGGCACTTGGGATTCTAGTAAGAGGGAGGACTCCAAGTGCATGTTTTTTTGAGGTTTAAGTGGGAGTTCAAACAAGGGATCTTAAACAGCAATTTAAAAAGAAGAAAATTATGTACCTCATGTAAGGATCAACACTGAGAAACACTGATTCAAGCAGAAACTCTGCAACAAAAAGACAAGGCAAATTCCTGGACATGAGCAGTGTAGTTAAGCGTAATTTTCACAAGTCAGTCTTTCAACAGAAGGGATTCCCAACAGCTCAAAAACCCCATATCCCATCATCTTTTAGGGAAAAAAATACCAGGAAAAAACCCTACTACATTGATTAGCTTTGTCCAGATTATTGCTGTGCTGTAGTGTCTCTGAGTGGCTGGCCTCTTTTCAATATTATTTATCTATCTCTGTCTATAGAAGGCTGAAGAGGCCAGACCCACAATAAAATAAAATCACTTACTTTCGACCCACATATAAAATGTCTTCCCATGATTCAACCAGCAGAAGGTGGTAAGAAACCTCAGCACAGGTCAAATACAAACACCTTAAATAAATAGCAGCTGTCTCCACCTGTCTCTAATGCCACTTTCTTGTGAAATATACTGTTAGAAGAGTTTTAATTTAAATTCTTATTCAAAGAACAATTTTAACTGTTCATTTCCACTGAACATTTTTCATTGCTTATGCTGCAGTGGTCTGGCTAGTCCATGCTAGAAACATATTCAGATATAAATATCTTCCCATTACTCAAAGTGAGCAGGAAGAATATTCAAGACCATGTAACATAATGAGAAAGGCCACCTCCTTGAAAATGTTGCTCCAGTGTGAAGTTGTGCCTCTTCTTGTTGTAGGGATTAAAATGGGAAGGAAGAAATGACTCCACACACAAAAATACTCACAGGGCATGACATTTTGAGTGTGTCTGAATACTACAAAGAAATAGCTTGTTATGAAAACAGTTGAAGACATATGTAAGAAGGAAATCACCTTTTGAACCTTTGAGGTGTAAACATAACTAGTACTTTAAATCAATTCCTTTGGCACACCTTTTAAACCAGTGTAAAGTCTGTAAAGGACAAGAGGTGGGGTGAAGTTCAATCCAGCATGTCCATGTGAAGCCAAAAATCAAGGTCCATTCTTTTATCAACAGCTCTTGCATATAGCAAATTACCATACTGCCTCCCCTCTTCAGAACTGAGAAGCACAGTAATGAAACCTGTGTATTTTTTTTAAATCTTTTTTATTCATTCGCTTTTTCTGTCACAACAGGTCAAATATAACAGATAAGGGCTGGTAAAAAAATAGTTGTTGAATGCAGAGAGAAGTCTTGGCTCTTCTTGCCTGCTTCTTAAAGACCAAACCACAAGGCCCCAAGGCCTCTGAGCTTTAGGCTCAGTCCCACACCAGTCACTCTGCTCTCCCCAAGCAGTAGCCTCAATACCTTTCCCTATCAGCATGAAAAATTACAATGAAAACCTACTCACCAAGGCTACCATCTTCTCCAGCTTCCTCCAAAGGGTTTTACAAAATAAACTGCTTGAAAACCTTTCACCAGCAAAGCATGTTTGGGTTTTCCTACAGTTGTCTCATTTAGTCAGTGTTGCAGTTGAGTCCCTTCTTTCTAAACTAAATGAGTTGTTTCTTTGTGGGTCTTTTTGTTTCAAGGGTGTATCACTTCAGCAGTCTCCTGACTCCAGTAAGCTGTGTTTGGAAACACACTGAAATGCCTTTGCCACACATGTTCTTGAGCAATCACCCTTCTCTTATGGCAAGCCATGCTACCTCATCTTTGAAAATCCAAGACAGAGAAACACAGAAACAGTTGCACAAATGCACATCCACTCACCAGAACAAAAACACAAAAACAGACAACACTCAACCTACCTCCATCCTTTAGGTTTGGCAGCTCTATCTTTTTCAGCTCAAAGTCACTGGTTTTGGGGAAATTCTCAAAATGCTTCTTCAGGACCCACACCTTGGCAATCACCATCCTGCATAATAAACAGCCAAAGAACACCTGTCAGAGACACTCAACAGTGCTATGCTTTGTGGTGGGTGGTTTAAACTTGACACAGGACAACATGCCATCCCATCAGACAGCCTCTGCCTGCATCCTGCAGCAATGTCACTAGATCCAGAAAACATCTGAAAAGTCCCCTCCTTTCCTAAGCAACCCAAAGCTTCCCCAGACCTGCCAATTGCATCCTGGGCTGCATCTCAAGAGAAGTGTGACCAGCAGATGGAGAGTGGTGACTCTGCCCCTCTACTCTGCTCAGACTTCACCTGGAGCACTGCATCCAGTTCTGGAGCCCTCAGCACAGGAAAGACATGGACCTGATGGAGCGGGTCCAGAGGAGGCCACAAAGATGCTCAGGGGGCTGAAACACCTCTGCTATGAGGACAGGCTGAAGGAGCTGGGGTTGTTCAGCCAGGAGGAGAGAAGGTACTGTAATATAAGGTACTGGAAGGTGGGTATATGGTCTCCCTGGAGCCTTCTCATTAATGAGGATAACTGAACAAGCATAAAATGGATGGGGGTGGGGCTAAAGCACAAGCCTAGATTTTTTTTACATTGTAAAGCAGCTTAATGGCGGTAAATATTCTGCAGCCAACACGCTGACTCCGCCCCAGCTCTTCCCTCTCAGTCACCGCCCCCGCAGAAATGCAGAGCCCTCCCTCCCTCCCGCCCGCCATTTTCTACTTGCTCCCTCACGGTCTGTGTGCCTCTCCGCACCACTCCTCCCACCCCAGGCTGGAAAGAGCCTCCCTCGCCAGCCCTCGGTCTCCCGTTCGCCTCCAGCCGACATGTTCACCTAACCTGCGGTTACCCCTCCGGGTTTCAAAGCAGCGTTGTCCTCTCCTCCCAGTCGGAGCGAGTATCTCGGCTGTTCCCGCCCCCTTATGGCTGAGAGGGCGGGAGGAAGCAGCATGTGTGGGGGAGGACACCCTCAGGCCCCTCCTCTAACGGTCGCTATCTCCTAAGGCGCCAAAATTCAATAGTTGAATTAGCGAGACTGGGAAGGGAGGCCGCTCGTCCATGACCGGTGAGTAGAACCTGACCGATTGGTAGCGTCAAGTCGCCAAAGGGGGCTGGTTTGGTCCAGGGAGACCCGCTGGGCTCTGAGTGTCCCTGGACCGAGCGGCGAGAGCATGAGGACGGACAGGCACCATGGCGGTGGCAGGGGCTGGGGGTGGGATAGGGCTGTATGTTCTCAGCCGAGGCTGTAGATTTTCTGGGGGCTTCATCTCTGCTGAGGGGCTGAACAGACTAGCAAAGGGAGGCTCCTTTTTTGACGGGTTCTGAAAGATTCAGGTCTTTTTCCCTCGTTGACCGATGGACTAAGGGACACCCACCCCCCCCCACCCCCCTTTGTGAGGATCAGACGCTTGTGCAGGCGTCGTGAGGGGCCATGTGTGTAGTCAAGTCGCTTAAAAATATCGATTATTTTTGGGATGATTCCTGTTTTAGGGTCTGCTTGAAGTTGTTGGTTTTTTTTAAACGCTTTATCTTTTTTTTTTTTTGTGAAAGGCATGAATTATTTCCATTTTATCACGCATTTAGCGGTTTGTTTGATATAAGGTATGGTCTGATTGCTGCTTGTTTGTTTTTTTGTTTTTTTTTTTTTATTTATTTTATTTGAAATATATGTAGAGCTATAATCCAGATACCTTTCTTCATTCTCTTTCCGGGAGGAATACTTTGCCTGGTCACAGAGGAATTCGGAGAAGATGTACATCAAGACAATTGTTCTTGAAGGTTTTAAATCCTATGCTCAGAGGACAGAAATTTCTGACTTTGACCCATTGTTCAATGCCATCACTGGCTTGAATGGTAGCGGCAAGTCAAATATCTTGGACTCCATCTGTTTCCTGCTGGGAATTTCCAACCTGTCACAGGTAAAGAGAGGGGGGGAAATTTTAGAGACATCTTTATTCTGTCATCAATGTTTCTCATGATGCTCTGGAGTGATTGCTGATGGACGACCTGAAAGGGTGCTTTTATAGAAAAAAAAAAAAGTTTATATGTATTTTTTTTTATTAATAAAACTGTACCTCTGTTATTTGTCAGCGTTCTTGCTTTATGAATGAATTATCACTATACTATAGTAGCTCAAATTATGCATCTTAGAACATTAGACTGAAAATACCCGCTGAAACACAGCAGCCTCAAGCTGAAGACCTTTTGCAGCTAAAGGCACAAACTTGTCTATTTTGTAATAAATGTTTTCACTGCTGCATTGGGTCTTCAAAGGTTGGACTTGATGACCCTGGAGGTCCTTTCCAAACCGTATTGATTCTGTGATTTAAATATGACCAACCGGTTCATCAAAAATAAGCTGGTTTTCATGCAGTGACTTATTTTAAATATAAGAGCTTTGCTCTTAAAAAATGTACTGTGACATCAGTTTGAATCTCTTAAGATTTTAAAATTTCCTTTTCCCCCTGCCTTCCCCCCCTCCACCCCCTGTTGGAAGACAAATTCATCAGACCCCCAAGAAACACCATCTGATCAATTTATCTATGATTATAATAAATACAGAATATATATAGTAATGTAATGGTGACTGAACAAGTCATGTGGCTATTTTTTTTCTCCTTTTTTTCCCCTTTTGTTTTGTTTTTGTTGTTTCTTTAAACATCTGTTCAATTTTTTTGTCAGGAATCTCATGCAGAACAATTAGCTCTCACTAAAACTGGACTCTTTTTTTTAATGCTAACACCTTGCAGCTCCATATATAGTCTCACATGAACTCAAATCTACTACAGCTAGATCTGCCTTTTTTTTTTCATTAATTTCTGCAAAACCTACAGTAGCACAGTGAAGCTGTGTAACTAATTTCTTTCAAAAATATGTATTTTTTCTGGTAAACGTATTTAGGTGCGGGCGTCTAACTTGCAAGACCTGGTTTATAAAAATGGGCAGGCTGGAGTTACTAAAGCAACTGTGTCTATTACGTTTGACAATACAGACAAGAAACAAAGTCCACTAGGATTTGAAAGTAATGATGAGATCACCATCACTAGGCAGGTGAGTATTTAATATCTGTTATTGGTTATTAGCCTATATACAGTTTTACCATGCTCAACAGAGTGGTTAAGAAATAAAGTAAGGGGATTAATTTTAAAATCCTGACATTTTTGCAATTGAAGCAATGCTTTGCAGTGTACTTAGTAACACAAGTTGTATAATTATATCCAGAGTACTAGATAAACTACTTTCCCACACTGGGTTGGGGTCTTTTTTTTGTTATGTTGTTAAATGTATTATATCAATAATGTTTACTATGTGCTTGCACAGAAACATAATAAAAATGAAATAATACCAAAGCAAGGGATAATTTTATATTTTGTGGCTTTAGCTGTGTATTATCTGAATTGTTAAAATTGGTTTCCAAGAACAGAGGAGCCTTTATCATTCTGATGATGTCTGCCAACCTAAAAACAAAACCAAATTAAAAGAAACCCCAACCCAAACAAAAATACCCCACGAAAAAAAAACCACAAAAAACCCCGAACAAAACAAAAACCAAAGCAACAAACAATTAAAACTTGTGGAGTTTGAAAATGTTTGTGTCATTCTTGCCACCAATGACTGATTTTTCTTATGTTTTAGTTCTGTCTCCTCAATGCAACAAGATCTGTTTTGATAGGTATAGAATACATATATATGTGTATGCAAAAATAAGATAATGGGATTATTCCTTGTTATGGTTTATCTTAATGTCATTTTTAATTCACAGGTTACTTCCATTTCTTTTCTTTCTCCAGATAATAATTGGAGGTAGAAATAAGTATCATGTCAATGGCATGTCTGCTACCAACACTCGAGTGCAGGATCTGTTCTGTTCTGTTGGACTCAACGTCAATAACCCTCACTTTCTCATTATGCAGGTATTGTGTGGTTCCTTATAAAATCCATAAAGAAGAGAAGTTGCACTAAGCTTGAGGCAGGATAGGCAGTGGGAGAACAATTTCCTGATCAGAGTAAAGCAACTTCTTACCAAATAAAAACCAAGTCTTTTTAAGTAGTTGCGATTGGCAGTACAGCATAGTTTGACCACAGAACACATGCCTTGTAGCACAAGACACCATGTAGTAAGTTTATTCTAAAACATATTTCAGTTGTATTTTCCTTACAGGAGGTTCCTGGAATGCTCCAGTGACAAATTCCTTCTCTAGGTGTTAGAGGAACCAATGAGAAGAGGTGCCGTGCTGTACCTTGTCCTCACCACCAGGGGGGGGCTGGTGAGGAATGTGACGCTCAAGGGCAGCCTTGGCTGCAGGGACCACAAAATGGTGGCATTCAAGACACTCAAGGGCAGCAAGGAGGTTGTGCAAAAAGCTCACTACCCTGGGATCTGCTGGGCAGAGTACCATGAAATAAAGCCCTGGAAAGGAGCAGGGCTCAAGAGACCTGGTCAATATTTAAAGATCATCTCCAAGCCCAGGAGAAGTATGTTCAAAAAAAAAGAGGAAGGCAGGCAAGAATGCCCAGAGGCTTCTCAGGGAGTTCCTGGACACACTTAGATGCAAAAAAAGAGTCTACAGAGAGCAGAAGCAAAGACAGGTAGCCAGTGAGAACTAGAGTTGTCCAAGAAGGCAGGGATCAGGTTAGGAAAACTAAAACCCAGATAGGATTAAATCTGGTCAGGGACATCAAGGGCAGCAAGAAACACTTCTAAAGGAACATCAGAGGTAAAAGGAAGGCTTAGGGAAGTTGTTGGGCCCTCTAAGAAGGAAAGAGGAGACATGGTCATAAGGAATATGGAGAAGGCTGAGGTATCCTATGACTTCTTTGCCTGAGTCTTCACTGCAAGGGCTTCAGGACAACTGAGTAAACTAGATTATTCTTGTAGAAAAAAAAAAATTCCAACCACATGTGTTTGAATTTACAACAATGAGTGGGGTTTGGGCGGGGGGATGTTGGGATTTTGTTTTAATATTGCATCATGCAGTATTAACCAAACATCATTGTTGTTTTGTCTTTTTGTCATCAGGGACAAATTACCAAAGTTCTAAATATGAAGCCACCAGAGGTAAGAAAATATATGGGACTTTTTTTTTTTTTAATGTGAAATTGTATTGATTTGTTTGCAATGACAAGAATCATTATTTTCAGAATAGAACAACAGGAAAAAAAAAGAAGTGTTGGAGGGATATTAGATGTTCAGTTCTGAGTTTGAACCTATCATAAGAAACAGATTTTTGTCACATTGCTCTATTTCAGATTTTATCTATGATTGAAGAAGCTGCTGGCACGAGGATGTATGAATGCAAGAAAATTACTGTGCAGAAAACCATAGAGAAGAAGGAAGCCAAACTGCAAGAGATTCAAAAGGTACCCTATGTTGGAAAAAATACTTTATTTTATATTTGTTGCAGATAACCAAGTAGCCAGTGTACTGTGGTTTTTAACTTGTGGAATATTTCATTTTTGCACCTGGAACTAGATACTGATGCTTAGATATATCAGATTTTTATAAGTTGGAATATAAATCTTCTGTTTTGTCTTTCAGGTCTTAGATGATGAGATAAATCCAGCTTTAGAGACACTGAAAAAGGTGTGTAATAATTAGAAGAGTGGTAGTGTCTTTATGGGGGGAAAAAAATGACTTTGAGCTAAACTAAATAGCATGCTTTTAAGCTTTGTGGAATCTTTTCAGAGAGATAAATTTTATCTTCTGTCCAAGTATAGAAAATGTGACGTTGAGGACTTCCAGGAAATTGTAGAGAGGAATGTAGGTAGAAGAAAACGAGAACAAAAAAAAACCCCAAAACATTTCCTAGTTATTAAAAAATCTTGTGTCAGGTGATACTTCTGGTGTAAAATTGATTTTTTTTGAGTATTTTCTAAGATTTTCTTAAGCAAACCTGCAATGTAGAATTCCAAATGCATTGGAGAATCCTTCCTCTTACTATCTACAAATAGTAATGTTAGTAGAAGTGCTCAGAAGGTATCTTTATCAGTCCTACTTAATATTCTTTTCATCAATTTTTAGAGATTTTTTAGTTGGTTTCTTTTTCCTTCACCGGTGTCTTTTTCAGGAGCGATCATCCTACCTAGAATACCAGAAAGTAACACAAGTCATAGAACACCTCAGCCACCTCTGTATAGCTTACCAGTTTGTTCTGGCTGAAGAGACAAAGGCATCCTCTGGTCAAGTGTTAAAGGAAATGGAGTCTAAGGTGGAGAAGCTTCAGGAATCAATGGCTGAAAATGAAAAGATAGTGGCACAACTTAGTAAGGAAGTGTCAGAGATGCAGAAGAAGAGGGATGAGGTGAGTGAGAACAGCCTCCTGCTCATCTGAATATGTGAATGCAAGGAGTTACATGAGAAGGGATTTATTTTGACAGATGCTACACCCCTGAAGGGTGTGTGATTACACCCTTGCACCTTGTGCTGGGTTGTTTATATGCTGCTCATTTTCACTCTTAGCTGTTGTCTAAAAGACATCCATTTAAAGTTTTCATCTGTCTGAAGTGTTTTAATTCCAATCACTGTAAATTAATAGTATCTGAAGAGTAGAAACTGTTTTCTCCTCATGTTTCCAGTCTGTACATTCAATGGTAACATGTCAGAGGTTTTTTTCTTTTTTGTTAATGTCTCAAAAGATTAATACACTGCGGGTAGGAAATTCTTGTTCAGTGAAAATCAATACTGACCTTAGTTTTGGGGCAAATAACTTTGATGTGGTTGTTGGATAGGGTTGTTGGATGCCTCAGTGCAGGGTGAGTGTAGAGAGGATGGAGCCAGGCTTTTCTCAATGTCATCCAATGACAGGACAAGAGGCAATGGGTGCAAGCTAGAGCACAAGAGGTTGAGGGGAAACACAAGGACAAACTTTTTCCCAGTGAGGGTGCCAGAGCCTGGAAGGGGCTGCCCAGGGAGGTTGTGGAGTCTCCTCTGGAGACACTCAAGACCCGACTGGATCTGTTCCTGGGTGACTTGGTCTAGGTGACCCTGCTGTGACAGGGGGGGTGGACTAGATGATCTTCTAGGTCCCTTCCAACCCCTGACATCTGTGAATCTGTGACAGTGTCCCATGATAGGGGATGATGTGTGGGTCATCAGTAGAGGCTTCAAGTTAGTTTGGATTTCAGGGGGAAGAGATGTTCTGACCTGTTAGCATTGCAGTCTAACTACTGGCTTCATGAGATGTTTATTCTTCTACATATAGCTGTGAAAAGGAGATGAAATACTACAAATACGTTTATCAGTTTCTTGGGTTAAATTAAATTCCTTTATTTCTGATGTAGGAGGTTGATGGTACACTCAGCTCACTTCAAGATGCCTTTTCAGAAGTTCAAAAGGCTAATACCAAAGCACAAAGTGCCCTTGATCTCAAGAAGGAAAACTTAAAAAATGAAAGTCAAAAGTACAAGGATCTGTTAAAAAGTATGCAGGAGGTAAGACCTTTATAATTTTCTTTATAAACAGTAAATTGATTTGGATTGAGGGGAACAGCTATTTTTGCTTACCACTACTGTGATTGACAAGAACTGCATCAGGAAAGCAGAAACAAATGGTAAGGGCATTGCTTGATTTGTGCAGCATTAGTAGGTTCCCATTAAACACAGATGTGACACATATACAAAGAAAGTGTTACTCTTTATGATTTCCAACCCTCTGTTGAGCTCAAGAGAGATCGTGGAATCATTTTGGTTGGAAGACACATATTGAGATTATGAAGTTCAGCCATTAACCCAGCACTGCCAGGTCACCACTAAACTAGACTCTACATGTCTTAAATTTCTCTATGCAGAGGACAGAGAAATGTGGAGACTCCACAACCTCCCTGGGCAGCCCCTGCCAGGCTCTGGCACCCTCAGTGGGAAAAAGTTTGTCCTTGTGTTTCCCCTCAACCTCTTGTGCTCCAACTGACTCCCATTGCCTCTTGTCCTGTCACTGGATGACATTGAGAGGAGTCTGGCTCCATCCTCCCTACACTCACCCTTAACACACTGATGGACATTGATGAGGTGCCCCCTCAGTCTCCTCTTCTCCAGGCTAAAGAGCCCCAGCTCTTTCAGCCTCTCCTCAGCAGGGAGATGCTCCGCTCCCTTCATCATCTTGGTGCTCTGCACTGGACTGTCTCCAGTAAATCTCTGTCTTTCCTGAACTGGGGTGCCCAAAACTGGACACAGTTCACAATTCAGCTGTCTGTGGACCAACACCTCCAGGTTCTTTTCCACCAGGCAGCATTCCAGCCACTCTTGCCCAAGTTTTGTAGTATTGCATGGGGGTCTTGGAACCCAAGTGCAGGACTTGGCAATTGGTCTTGTTGAATCTCATGCAGTTGGCCTTGGCCCATGAATCCAATCTATTCAGATGCCTCTGTAGAGACTTAATACCACTCCCGTGCAGCTTGGTGTCATCTGTGAACTTATCAAGGGTGCAAATAATCTGCTCACTGAGATCATTGAATCACAGAATGTTAGGGGTTGGAAGGGACCTAGAAGATCATCTAGTCCAACCCCCCTGCCACAGCAGGGTCACCCAGGAACACATCCAAGCGGGCCTGGAATGTCTCCAGAGAAGGAGACTCCACAACCTCCCTGGGCAGCCCCTTCCAGGCTCTGGCACCCTCACTGGGAGGAAGTTTGTCCTTGTGTTTCCCCTAAACCTCTTGTGCTCCAACTGACTCCCATTGCCTCTTGTCCTGTCATGGGATGACATTGATAAAGATATAAAGAAAACATACTCCAATACTGAGCCCTGGGAAACACCACTTGCATCCAGCCATCAGCTGGATGTAATTCCATTCACCATCACTGGGCTTGTCCATTGGTTTCATTTTTTTTAATCCAGTGAAGTGTACACCTACCCAAGCCATGAGCAGACAGTTTCTCCAGCAGAATGGTGTGAGAACTGGCATCAAAAGCTTACTGAAGTCCAGGTAGACAACATCCACAGCCTTTCTCTCATCCATTTAGTATGTCAGCAGTGTCATAGAAGGCTATCAGGTTAGTCAAGCAGTACCTGCTTCTCATAAAGCCACACTGTCTGGGTCTGATTGCCTTGGTTGTCCTGTGTGTACCTTGCAGAGGCATTCAGGATGATTTGCTCCATAATCTTGCAAGGCATCAAGGTCAGACTGATGGGCCTGTAGTTCCTCAAGTCCTCTTCCTATCTCTTCTTGTAAATGGGCTTTGCATTTGCTAACCTCCTGTCAACTGGAACCTCCCCAGCTGAAAACAAGCTCTAAGGTGTAAACAAGTTCTAAGGTCACAAAAAAAACCCTGAAAAAGGGTCATAAAAATCTGTTTGAACTACTCAGCTCCTCATCTGAACAACATGAATCTAATGGGACTCGTGTTCTTCCTTTTTTGTTTGTTTGTTTTGCTGAAGGATTCTAAAACATTAGTGTTAAAGGAGAAGGCAGTAAAGAAGATAGAGAAAGAACTAAATGCTATACAGGAAGAAAGTGAAAAAGATGCATGTGCTTTAGCCACAGCACAGCAGCACTTCAATGCTGCATCTTCTGGCTTGTCCAGCAATCGTGATGGGGAAGAAGCCACTTTCGCTGAGCAGATGATGATCTGCAAAAATGACATCAACAAAGCAGCAGCAGAGGTGAAGCAGGTAAGAATAAAAGCTCTGTCTTCCAGCTTTCCTGCTTCTCTTGAAAAATGAAACACAGAATGACATGCTCTTGAAAGGTCAGTGAAAAGATTTGCAGAATATCCGTGCAAAGTATTTTGGAAGTGACATTAAGGTCATTAAAACAAAATCCTTGCATAGAGACAGACCAATAGGGAAAAGTTTTAAGGGTGGTGTGATAGAACATTAATAAAGTTTCAGTGTTGCAGTATAGAAACTGTCATTTGAGACATAAAGTAAGATTCAGTACTCAAATGACTACTGGTATTGGAAAGGAAGAATCTAAGACGTTCATAGGATAGAGATTTCTACAGTAAAACTTCACTGGAATCAAAATACAGAAGACTGACACTGAATGGAGAGTTCAGGAGAAACTATTTTCCATTCAGTTAAATACTGTGCTAGTCACACGACTGAAACAGACACCACTTCTTCTGTCAAGCTAGGAAACCTTTGCTAGTGTAATTCTCAAATGGAGTTTAAGTTTTTTTAAAGTTGAATGCCCACTTGTCTCACTTTATGGAAAATTTAGACCTTTGTCCCATGTTATTTTACTCTGTTTCTTCTCACACTCCTTTCATGTGCTAATAGGAGTTAGGTGTCCAAATACATGATTTTATTTCCAAATCACCTGTTATCTTACTTGCAGAAACCCAGGCTGCTTGTTGACATTTCTCCAACCACTGATAACTCTTACAAATTATATGAGTACCTTGTCAGTGCAAGTGTTTGAAATCTCAACCTTCAAGGTTCTCTTCAAATATCTTCAGGTTCCATATTTTGTTCCTTCTTACAGATTCAAGTGAAGTTGAAACATGCCAAGCAGGAATTAAAGAGAAAACAAGCTGAAGTTAAAAAGGTGGATGAAAGCTTCAAGAAAGATAAAGAAGCCCTTGAAGTTGTCAGAAAAACAAAAGAAAAATTAGAGAACCAAATGAAGAAACTGAATTATGACGGTCCGTACAGACATCTGGTGCATAATTTGGGGGGAAATTTAAAAGGATATAGAAGTGTGGTGGGTTGACCTGGTTGGGCCTCCACATGCCCACCAAGCCACTCTATAATTCCTGCTCCTCAACTGAACAGGGGAGAGAAAATATAATGAAAGGTTTATGGGTTGAGCTAAGGACAGGGAGATTGCTCATCAGTTATCATCATAGGCAAAACAGATTCAGCAGGGGAAATTAATTCATTACCCATCAAATCAGAGTAGGATAATGACAAATAGGAACAACTGTGAAATGCTTTTCTCTTTCCACTTCCCTCCCTCCAAGTGGTTCAGGGAGATGGTGAATGGGTCTTGCAGTCAGTTTATCACTTGTTGTCTTTGGTGCTCTTTCCTCCTCACATTGTTCCCCTTCTCCATCATGGGATTCCTTCCATGGATGACAGAAGCACGACCTGCCCTTCATGAACCTGTGCTGATTGAGCCTTGGGTCACTTGATTGACCTCTAAAGGGCATGTTATGGCACTCAAGATGATTTGCTCCATGACCTTCCCTGGCACTGAGGTTAGACTGACAAGTCTGTAGTTCTTCAGATCTTTCTTTGTGTAGATGGGCATCACATTGGCCAATGTCCAGTCCATTAAACCTCCCTGTTTATCCAGGACTGCTGGTAAATCATGAGGAGTGGCTTGGTTAGTACATCCAACAGCTCCTCCAGCACCCTTGGGTGTAACCCAGCTGTCCCCACAGACTTGTGTATGTCCAGGTGGTGCAGCAGGTCAATGACCATTTCCTCTTGCATTATGGAGGCCTCCTTCTCTTCTCCATCCCTGTCTTACAGCTCAGAGGGCTGCCTGCCCAGAAAACAGCTAGCCCTACTATTAAAGATTGGGGCAAAGAAGGCATTAACTTAAGCTGGCCGAGCAGCCAAACATAACTAAAAGTGCTTCCATAAATACATTAATAATAAAAGGAGGGCTAGGGAAAATATTAATTTCTTATTGGATAAAGGGGGGAGCATAGGGACAGAGGACAAGGAGAAGGCTGAGATACTGAACACTTCCTTTGCCTCAGTCTTCAACACAAAAATCTACTATCCTCAGGGCAACTGGGCCTCCTGAGTTTGGTGGGCAGGGATGGGGAGCAGAATATCCCTCCTGTAATCCAGGAGGAGGTAGGTAGGGACCTGCTGTGCCACTTAGATCCCAACAAGTCTCTGGGTGTGGATGGGATTCACCCCAGGGTCCTTAGGGAGCTGGCACAAGAGCCAGCTAAGCCACTCTCCATCATTTAACACCAGTCCTGGCTAACTAGGGAGGTCCCAGATGACTGGAGGTTGGCCAGTGTGACACCCATCCACAAAAAGGGGCTGGAAGGATGATCCAGAGAACTATAGGCCTGTCAGCCTGACCTCAGTGCCTGGTTATGGAACAGATCATCCTGAGTGCCACTGAGCAGCACATACAAGACAATAGGGGCTCAGGCCCAGTCAACATGGGGTTAGGAAGGGAAGGTCCTGCCTAACAAATCTCATCTCATTCTGTGACTGGGTGGAGAGATGAGGGAAGGCTGTGGTTGTGTCTGCCTAGACCTCAGCAAAGCCTTTGACACAGTCCCCCACAGCATCCTCCTGGAGAAGCTGATGGCACATGGACTAGACAGGTGTACCCTTTGCTGGGTGAAAAACTGGCTGGATGACAGGGTACAGAGAGTGCTTGTGAATGATGCCACATCCAGTTGGTGTCCAGTGACTATTGGTGTCTCCCAGGGTTCAGTACTGGGCCCAGTTCTATTCACCATCTCTATTGATGACCTGGATGAGGGGATTGAGTCTACCCTTAGTCAATTTGCAGATGACACTAAGTAGCATACAGTGTAGCATACAGATTTTTAAGCTAATGGATTTCTTTGCTCTGGATGTTTGTCTTCTGCTTGTGGTCAACTCCTCAGAAGAGACAAAAGCAGCCCTTTTAGCTAAAAAGGCAGCACTGGTTCAGGACATCACACGGCTGAAAGAACTGCGTGAAAGATTAATGGCCAAGTTTCCTCACCTACAGTTTGATTACAAGTAAGATTTTCATGAAACCAAGACATTAAAAGACATTTGAAATTGCCTTTGGGGAAATTTACACATGGCTTTTGGGGTTTACTGGATAATTCCATCAATTGTTTAGCTGTTACTTTCCTTTTACTGCCAGTGAATAATCACTGCCTTACCTGTGATGCAAGAGAAGGGAGAAGGAGGGCAAAGTCAGGAAATGTTATCTGAATTGACAGGCAGCAGGGGGAGTGATACAGTCATTTTTAAATGACAGCCTTATCAAAATCACTGAAATTTTAAATGTTAGCATGGTAGTGTTTGCAAGCCCTAACTCAACTTCCACATCAAGGTGAGGTTGGCCAAGGCTCTGAGCAGCCTGGTCTAGTTGAGGGTGTCCCTGCTCCCTGCAGGGGGGCTGCACTAGATGCCCTTTGTAGGCTCCTTCCAGCCCTAAACAATCTGTGATTCTATGATCTAAAATCATAGTAAGGACTGTGAGTAGTCTTGTTCTGTGGAGTTCAGTATTGTATCTGTCTCTACCAATCAAATATATATATCCCCAGGCTGGTGGTTTTTTTTATGTTATTACATGAACCAGTCTGAATATATTTCTAAAGATGTGCTAATAATAGAAACTATAGTAGAAATCAACTGAAAATTTCACAAATGGATTATATAAAAATCATTAATGAATTTGTAACTTACTCTTTACTGGGAAGTCTCTTGCCCTGAAATATTTAAGTTAACCATCTTCTGTGGTTTGTGGTGTCTTTTTTTCCAATAGCATTTACATTTTCTTAATACCAGTAAAATAAACAGTATGACTTTGTTTTAAGATGTAACTCTGATTATAATCTGAATTTACTTTTAAGACATCCAGAAGAAAACTGGAATCGAAACCGTGTGAAAGGCCCCGTTGTGTTTCTTATTACTTTGAAAGATGCATCCAAAGCAAAAGCCCTAGAAGCAGTGGCTGGAGGGAAACTCTATAATATTGTTGTAGACACAGAGGTATGTTTCTTATTGTAATAAAGAACTCTGAATGCTGTGATCCAGGGTCAGCAAGCATGTCCAATGCTACCAGATGCTTAAAGCAACGTTTAAACACCCACCTGTGTGTTTCAATTAGGTCGAAAGAGCTCTGCATAGTTACTGGCAACAGTATATTCCTCTCGCAATGCCTTAAGGTCTGACCTAACAAAATCAGTCTTGTATTCAGGCATATCTTGTAACTCTTCCCTTTTGAGGTTACTGGAAAGAAGCTTTTGGAGAAGGGTGCACTGAAGTGTCGATACACCATCATCCCACTAAACAAAATTTCAACCAGGTGTGTTGGACAAGAGCAGATCAAGTTGGCCCAAGCCTTGGTATGTAAATAAATACACTATTTGCACTACATTGGCTCTGCACCTATTTCATTTTGTTTCTTTGATGAAAACAACTTTGAGGTTGGCCAAGGCTCTGAGCGCCTGCTCTAGTTGAGGGTGTCCCTGCTCACTGCAGGGGGGCTGCACTAGATGCCCTTTGGAGGTCCCTTCTAGCCCTAAACATTCTGTGATTCTAAAACATGGCCTTCTTAATGGATATACTAATAACTATAGCTATAGGTTTTGAAGGTATCTTTATTTTTTTCCTTTGTATCCTTTCAGGTATGTAATATTTAAATGGCTACTAATTACTCCACTTTTTTTTTTTTTTTAATGAAATTAACTTTTTTTAATGAAAAGTGTTCTTGGGAAGGCATGACAGGAATTGTCTAGGTGATCTGTCTAGGTGTCACTGTCTAGGTGATCCTACTCTGGCAGGGGGGTTGGACTAGATGATCTTCTAGGCCCCTTCCAACCCCTAACATTCTGTGACTCTGTGAATTACATTTGAATCAAGGCATACTAATTGTATTTAATTTGATTTCTAGGCTGGTCCTGGTAACTTGCATCTAGCCCTTAATCTAATTGTCTATGAACCTGAAGTGCAGAAAGCAATGGAATATGTCTTTGGAACAACACTGGTGTGCAATAACATGGATAACGCCAAGAAAGTGACCTTTAACAAAAGGATAATGACAAAAAGTGTTACACTTGATGGAGATATCTTTGACCCTCAGGGAACTCTGCATGGAGGCAATTGCTGTTTTATTTTAATATATTAATACTGTGTTGATTTGCTTACTGCTTTGCTTATTTCTTTATAAAAATGAAGAGTAACTCTTGTTTATTCACATACTGGGGATAATGTGATCCACTTGAGCAAAGGCTTGTCAGTCTTGAGCTGAAGTAAGATTGGAGTAAGAAAAAATGAATAGCAAACTGTATAAAATAGTTCAGATTTTAAATACTTAACCCTTATTTGACTGTGTAATCCTGTTGGAAGGACAAGTGCTAAGAATTCAAGCACTTTTTGAAGTAATTAACAATTAATTTGAGGTAATTTCAGAAATGATGAAAAGTTAGATGATTTCACAAGAAATCCACATGTAGTATTTAGAATCTGCAGAACTAAATTCTGTGACAAGAGGTAGTCTTTCTGCACTGAGAACTATTGTAACTTCAGACTAGCAGACTTTCTGGTTGTAGCTAAAACAAATCAGCATGCATCATGATGAATATTTATAGTTTGCTATTTGCCAGTAGTGATTCCACCAGTCTAATTCCAGTTAGCTTGACTTTGCTGCCTTTTTTTTTTTTTCTTCCACTGAACAGGTGCATCCTCAAATGCTGCACAAATCTTGTCCAAGATGCAAGAAATGAAATCTGTTGAAGCAGAACTCAAGGCAAAGAAATATGAACTTGAGACTGTGGAGAATGAGCTGGCAAACTTGAAGAATGCTGGTTACAAGTAATGTTTGGCCTATAGAATGTCAATTGTTTCTCTTCTGTGACTGACTAAATGTAATATAAGTATTCTTGGAGGGCATAGCATAGAATAGAATCATTAGAATGTCCTAGGCTGGAAGGCATCTCCAGAGGTCATCCAGTCCAATCCCCCTATACATGTAGGGACTTCTCCACCTAGCTCATCTTGCTCAGAGCCTCATCAAGCCTGACCTTGAATGACTCCAGAGGTGGGGCCTCCACCCCCTTTCTGGGCAGCCCATTCCAGTGATCCACTACCCTCACATTAAAGAACTTTATTCAGTTGTCATACATTCATCTGGGCTGAAAAAGACCTTCAGATTCCTGAATACAATCAGTAACCCTAATCTACATGCCCACTGCCAAACCACCTCCCTGAGCACATTACTTCTAAACACAGTCAGGGATAGGGATTGAGCCACTTCCCTGGGCAGCCTGTTCTAACACTTTACAAGCCTTTGGGTGAAAATGTTTTTTCCTGACATCCAGCCTAAACCTTCCCTGGCACAACTTGAGCCCATTTCCTCTTGTCCTATCCCTCGTTTGTTACTAGGGGGGGCAGAGCAGCATCACTTGGCTACAGCCTCCTCTCAGGTAGTTGTAGGGAGTGAGAAGGTCTCCCCTCTGCCACTTTCAGACTAAAATAGCCCCAATTGCCTCAGATGCTCCTCATGAGACTTGTTCTCTTGAGCCTTTATCAGCTTAGTTGCCCTAAGAATGATACTGTATAAGGATGTAAACTAAACTAAAAATAGATTTGATTTTCAGCTACCCAGTTACAGAAAATCTTTTTAAAAGAATGGAATATAAAACTATATTTAGTTCTGTAAAAATCCCATCAGGAGGTAGTGTTGTGCAATGTGCCATCTACCAGCTAGATTTATTTTTTGTTCCAGTTGTTTCGAGTTGTAATGCACTTCCAGAAATGAAACTAAAAGGAAGAAAAAGTTCTGCTTTCAGTTATTTTTACTTATAATGTTTCAGCCCAGCATTTGTCACATTGACAGCTGGAAAAACACGAGGTCTGAATAGTTGCCAAATTCCATGTATTTGCTTTTTTTAATAGTTTTTAATATCTCAGCAGGGCTACATAAGCATGAGTTACATATATGACTTACATACCTACAGACTTCAGAATTGCTATTAAAAAAAATATCAGACTTGCATTTAAGCTTATTTGTCTTATGGTCATCACTTCATCTCATCTTTGAATGGGAATATAAGTATCTATCTACTTATTTCTGCCTGTTTCAACTTAGAAATGGAAGTGATTCATACTATTAATAAGCATTGTATGTCATTTCTGTCTTCAAAGGTATCAGCAACTGAAGCAGGAGTGGGAGGTGAAGTCTGAGGAGGTTGAGCTGTTGCAAACAAAGCTTCAGCAAAGTGCTTATCACAAAGAACAGGAGGAGCTGCTTGTCCTGAAGAAAAGCATTGGTAACAAATTCATTCTGACTCTTTCAACTGTAAACTAATTGCTGATAATGGGATATTTGCCTGTTTGATTAGCAGAGAGTCTCAAGATAAGAGAAAAATGTTTTGCTTTGCAAAGATCAGCTTTGTATTTTGGCATACCTAACAAACAGATTCACAACAGGCTTGCATAGAGGTGATTCACAGAAACAATATGTTCTTATTAATTAATTACTTCTTTATCGTGTGATTTGGCATTTACTTGCATGAAGAAAAAGAGATCAATTTTCATTAATTTTAATGACTGGTAGTCTGTTTGGTGCCCTACCAATAACTGCTGTTAACAACAACAGTGTCTTAGAATAACCCCTGCAGTAGCTAGCAAACATATAACCACTTCTATTAGAGGCCAGGACACATTTGTTTCAGTTGAAGTTCAGGTTGTCAATTCAAATAGAAGAACAATGCCCAATCTCAGTGCTGCACTTTTGATTCAGAGGAATACGAAGACACACTGAAGAAAACTGAAGAGAGCCAGAAGGAAGCAGAGGATAAACACAAGTTTTTGGAGAATAAAGTGAAAAATGCCAAAGCAGAATCTGAAATGCAACTGAAACATGCAGAAGAGAAACTACGTGATGCCAAGAAAAAGTCAGATGTTTCAAATAAACAAATGAAAGAAAAGCAGCAGGTAAAATTTAACCTTCATTGGCAGTTTTCTCTATATCAAAGGTGGTTGCAGTAATCAGGAAGTTTTTATAATTATATTATTATATTTAGTTTGGGAACTTCATCTATTACTCTGTGGTTACTAACAGAAATTGCCACTGGACTGTTGTCTTTTTGTGAGATTCCTCCCTTACTGAAGTTTGGGTATTGTTAATCTTCTATTGCATTTACCATCTCAAACTGAATCTTATTTTTTTCTGTTTAACTAACAAATTTGAAAACATCTCTCTAGGAACTTGAAACTTTACTTCTGGAACTCAAAGAGCTAAATCAAGAACAGGCTTCCTGTGAACAACATATTGCAGCATCAGAAAAAGCAATCCAGTCCTACCAGGAGCAAATTACTGCCATGACAGCTGAGGTGTCTAAGATAAAGGTAAAAATGAATGTTACCAAAGATATGATCCCCTAAACCTTAAATTGTAATGTATGTTTTGTTGTTTGGATTTTCTTTCTCAGTTATATTTAGGCTAGGTGGTTATTGTTTGGTTTTGTTACCACATGTGAGTCTTTCTTTTTCCTTGCTGTGTCTTTCTGTCCAACACCAGCCTTTAAAAGTTAATAAGTGGCAGTTGGGTTTTCTTTTCAGGAATCTCTAGAGAAGTCACAGGAGGAGCTGGCTAAGCAAAAGGAAGTAATTACGTTACAGGATAAAGCAATCAAAGCCAAATCTGAAGAGATATTAAAATACAAGGAACAAAACAATGAATTAGAGCTTCAGTTTAAAGCAATGGAACACAACATCAGCAAACATCATCAAGACACTGCTGATGCTGAAACCAAGGTATTTCAGAATTGCATTTTTCCTTGCCTTTTGTGACCAAGAACAGTTATATCCCTAGCCACATGCAGACTTAATATAGCCTTTTTTATTTGTTAATAAGCACTGTCATATTTGCAGCTTTTGGTGTGAAAAGTTTTATCCAGGAGGAGCTGGTGGAAACTAAATTGTAAGAGCTTATCATCATGGGCTAATCCAGAGTAGGTCATGCTGAGAATGTGATCAGTGAGAACAGTGTTCTGATTTTACAGGCAAATTGAGGAATTAATTAAAGAAGCTGATCCCAAGGTTGAGTAACAATAGCTGAGACCAGATACAGAAAATGGTGTTGCAAGTAAACATGATGGGTATATGTGACAGCTCCTTTAAAATCCTGGTTCATGTACAGTTGGAAAACACATAGAGCATTGTAAAGGTACATGAATGAAAGGATGAAAGCATTAAAGTACAGTAATTTCAGATGTTGTTGTTGTTATTATCATTTATAAATCACAATTGAGAAGGGGGGGGAAAAGACCTTAACATGTATTTTCTTGTCTACAGCTGACTAAAATGCTGAAAGAGTATGCATGGATAGCTTCAGACAGAGCCCTTTTTGGTCAGCCCAACTCAGCTTATGACTTCAAACTTCATAATCCTAAAGAAGCAGCTCAGAAACTGCAGAAACTACAGGAAAAGAAAGAGAAGTTGGAAAGGAATGTGAATATGAGAGCTATGAACATGCTTTCTGAGATGGAGGAGAGGGTAAACATTCCATGTTTCAACCTATAAAAGCTGGGCAATTTGGGTATATAATATTATGTATAATGTGCTTTTATATTTTTTTACATACTATTTCTGAGTACAGCAATAAACCAAAATCTTCATATGATAGCAGGAGACCTTTGCTTAGGTCTTTTTTACTAATCACACATTTTTTAACAGTTCACTTGTACACTAGTGTTCTAGGTTACACATACTCTTGGCTTCGTGGGATAAAAGTAATTTAATTCCTCCCTACCCCTCAGTTGGCAGAAATATAGCAGCATTAGGCAAGCTCTGTGGTACCCATATGTATTTGATACCCCGTGTATTTGAGCACAAAGTTGATAGAAATTAATCTTTTCTTCTTTCTGCCCCAGTACAATGAATTAATGAGGAAAAAAAGAATTGTGGAGAATGACAAGATGAAAATTCTTAAAGCTATTGAAGAGCTTGATAGGAAGAAAAATGAAGCTTTACATATAGCTTGGAAAAAGGTATGACAACTGGAAATACAATCTTCACATTTTAGCAAATCAAATGATCACACTGATGTTTAGATTACTGCTTTGCATACTTCCATGGGAAAAAAATTAAAGATTAAATTGCTCACAAATGAAGCAACAGATTTAATTATTACTTCTTGTACTCAAGATATCATCAACGAAACAGTTACATGACAAAACTCTGTTTGACAGAAATTAGTGAATGGCATTTAAAAGCATCATGGGTGGTGGAATAAGTGCATTTACAGATACATTCATCAACCTAGGAAGTTTTAATCTGTTTTTACAAAGCTGTGTCTCATCTAATACCTGTATGCTACTTAAATAATCCCATTGGGGATGCCAGTGTGTGGCTCATACAAGGAGCTAATACTTTAAATAGTCGTTTAATTGGGAGAAATCATAATTTACCAGTTAATAAATCTGAGGTAGGGCATAACCATTTTCCTGGCTGATAGCATAGAGTATTTCTTCCTTCTTCAAAAATAATATTTCTTCAATTTAATCCTTCTAAATACTTAGCATAAGGTGACATCTTTCCCCATCCCTTGATCCCACTTCTCTTTTCAGTGCAGAGGAAATAAAAGCTTCCATGTGCTGATGTCTTCCCACTAGCCTGAATATGCTCATCTTCAAGACATAAAAAGCCATTGGTTATATTGGGCAAGGTTTTTACAGCATAGTGCATCTTGCCACACTGAGTTTTGATCTGTTTGAGCTCTTGATTCAGAGCATGTACAAAATATCTTTTGTGTCCTGACTTCTAGGTGAATGAAGACTTTGGATCTATTTTCTCCATGCTTCTACCAGGAGCCAAAGCTACACTGACAGCCTCTACAACACAGAATGTCTTGGTTGGTTTGGAGTTCAAGGTTGCCTTAGGAAACACTTGGAAGGAAAACTTATCAGAACTTAGTGGAGGACAAAGGTTGGTGATCTCTTGGGTTTTGTTTGTTTGT
>VYZU01069955.1:1032-17202 GCA_013401355.1 Ceyx cyanopectus
GAGGAGAGGAGAGGAGAGGAGAGGAGAGGAGAGGAGAGGAGAGAGTGGTTGACTCCACAGCATGTGGCTCAGTGCCAGGAGCTGTGAGCTGCATGCAAATCATTATTTGCTCCCTGGCCAAGTTACAGAGCCTTAGTTTTTTACCTGTGGGCAATGCAGTGTAGAAGAGGCTGTGTTCATTGGGTGCTTCCCAAAGTAGGAGCTAGGTTTCTTCATCATCTCCACTACAGACTTCTTACCTGGGAGCCAGTTCAGCATAGGCTGCAGACAAGGGAAAGGTGCCCCTGACTGCACTCAGTCCCTGATGAGTGTGCACAGCAGCTGATAATCAACAATTTTTCTTCTCCTGATGAATTTGCAAAAGAAGAGCTCCTGCATCTACTTCACAGCATCAAAAAAAAATTATAATAAGCATCTTTTAATTGTTCAAGACCATCACTTTACTCAGCTTGTACACAGCACAGATTCTGGCATGTGCTTTACATCTTCTGCAGCTTCCTCTCTATCTAAGTGCAGCATACTGCTATAGCTGGAAAACTCAACCTGATCTTTAAAAAAGACAAACATTTTTTTCAAGTTTACCAGGGCTCTACTGTACTTTTCATCGATAAGAATATTTAATAATGAGTTGCACTTTCTTGAGGGAAATATGTATGTATATGGAGAGGCATTGCTTGATGCCAGCTGAATAATTTTTAGCCAAGTTTCATAAGTTGCTTGATTTATTTTTTTTAACATGTGCTTTCTCTGGCAAGCACACTGCAAAAGGCAGCATTATACATATTTTATGGTACATAGTAAATATTTTATTAGCATTATTAGTCAGGTTAAAGGGAAAGAATAGAGAATTAATAATAGCAGAGGTTAAACTGATCTCAGAAGTCATAGCTAATATATTTGCCACATTTCTTAGTTGTCAAATAAATTGTCTTCTAGCTGCACAGCACTTCACTCTCCTGGTCTGTTTCCCTCTATGCACTCAGTATTTATCATTAATATGTCCATTAAATCAATATCCTTTAATTAATCTTCATGTTGTTTGTGATTTTCCTGTGTAATAAGTATCTCATGTCTTGCCAATCTGGGTGATGTTTTTGTACTGGTGGAAGATAAGGAAAAAAAGAAGCAGCAGTGCTCTGATGCCAAGTCACACTGAGCAGGAGTCTTGCTCTGTGTGTGTCTGTGAACACATCCTCACATTGCCTCCCTAAGTCAAGCAAGGACTTGGCTTACATACCTCACATGTATGCATCAGAACCATAGAAATTCCCTTAAATTAACACAGCTTCATATTCTGTCCCCATGCAGATGCTGATCTAAAGGCTGCTGAACTCCTGGGGAGCTGGTTTGTCAGCTCAGATAGTCTTTATTTGACAGGACAGAGGCAGGAGAAGGAGAGTATCAGAAGCAAGTAGGTGGATGTGTGAGAGGAGTTTCTCCCAGCTACTCACAAGTAGTGAGCAGTACTCCTGGCAGCCACACAGGACCAAGTTGGAGGGAAAGAGAACTATTTTGGACCTCTAAGAGAACCAGAGGTGGATCTTCTTTATTCAACATTTACTGAAAATGTCCATGGAAGTAAAGACATCCCAGAAGGAGAGCTACTCCATAGAGAATCAGTGACAAATGTAGAGAATTGTGAGTTTTCTCTTGTCTGGTCCTGTTTGAAACACCTCAAGTATAAGCCTTCAGCACTTGAGCACTCCAAACATCCAAGCTGTTTGAAGAAACTGTCTGTATATTTTACTGCTAAGCAACTGAGACTTTCTTCTTTGCTTCCTTTAGTTTGTGCTGACTTTCTTTAATGGCAAGTCAGTGGTAAGAGAGTGGAAACAATTTAACAGGATTTGCAAAGAAGAGAACCATGCTGTATTAAACCTGACTCACAATAAACCCACTAAGCCCCATGGAAAGCCTTAGCTTTAGTCTTGAAAAATATGCCCATAATAGCTCCAAAATGAGGCAATTTTTGCCTTACTGAGGATTTTCCATTAAGAATTCCTATAAAAGGTCTGCCAGTGTCTGATGTGCTTAGCCTGCTGTGTGAAGGCTGCCTGGATCACCACTCAGTTCTGTGCTTTTCATTCGCTCACTTCTGGACCCAGTCCAGTGTCCCTGACGTCCCTTCATTGATTTCAACTTGCACTGGATTAAACCTAGCAGTCGCCTAAGAGTATTAGTTTCAGTCCTGTTTGTGGGTTGTGTTTTGGAGGTTATTACCAACTGTTATAAATATCTTTATAGCTTGCTTTATAAAAAGGCAGGGTGCCTTTACCATGTTCATATGCCTTTATTATTATAATAATCAAGTTACTCCTTTTAAACACTCCATGATTTAAAAGTAGAAAAACCTTACATTGCAGAAACATATCAACTCCCTTCATGGAAGAATATGATTTAATGCCAAGTCATTAGCTGTCAAGCATTTTGACTGAGACTGTGAGCATTTCCCCTAATCCACTAGCCAATGCCAGTTCCAGCAGGTGAGTCTTAGTTCACACTACTCCACACTCTTAAAGAGCTTAAAGTTTCTTTAAGTGCTGTGAAAAGCTGTGCTAACTAGAACAGGGACTATGCCTGCATCACACTAGCTATCTATGGAGGAAAATTTCAAGAATGCAGAGCTAAAAAGGGTTGTTGTTTTCTTGGCTACTGTAGCAAGCAGCTTATGTCAACATCTTCAAGTTATATCTAGCTTGACCTTCAGTGTCTGGCTTGGGACTTTCCAGAGTGAGATTCTTTAAACAAACAGTACCAAGAGCTTGGAGCCCAGAGTCTGATTTCTATGGGCTGCCTCAGGAGATGCACATACAATTGCACATAGTTTTTAAAGAGCTAGTTCCACAATGAAGCAGAAGTGCCCAGTTAGATGTGTCAGCACTTACTTTCAAACCCCACCCAGCAGATATTTTAGTCAGACATACTTGATTTCTATACGTGTATGAATCTTCCAGGAAAAGCCTGACTAGTTTGTGCTGTTGGGCACAAACCCAGATGCTCAGTTGCAGCTGGCTCCAACCTTAAAACCCACTAGGGCTCTCAGGCTTCTTTCACCTGCAGGACCCAATTATGGAGGTATTCCCCAGGCTAGTGGTCTACTTCAGGTGGTGCACGAGGTGGAAGTGGTTACGTTTATTTGTGCTATAGGTTGAAGCAGCTTGGGTTCTATCCACTTTCTGGAAACTAGTAGGTTGCCTTGTCTTCTGGCCTGCGTTGTTTTTCTTTTTGCTGAAGCCCCTTCTTCTGCATGAAAAACTTAGTATTTGTTAAAGGAAATTGGTTTTTTACAAGGTATGTCTTGCATTCTGGTATCAAACTGGTAGATCTGGTCAGGGGGGATAAGCTCGATAGCTTCTTAGATTGGTATCGGTAAAGCATTTTAATCCAGTCTCACTTCAGTCCTTTGAAGAACCTTTTCTCTCCTTGCTGCAGTGGAGGTTTGTGGTGATGGCTGTGGAAAGTGTCCTTTGTACCTGCAGCACTTCAACAGTCAAAATCCCATGGATGAGAAATACAGCCCTAGTAACCTAGGGCCTGTAGGGTAGCTCCACAGCTCTATTGGGAAAGATCCTAGCCCAGAAAATAGGTAACTGCCATGGCTGAAAAAGATGGCACTTGTCTAGACCATCAGTGCACCTCATCTCTTCAGCAAGTGATTCCTTAAGGGTGTAGAGATCCAAGTCATGACTGGCTCATTGACACCATCCACGTGTGGTAGCAGTTGGCCTAGCAGCAAAAGGGTGTTGGTTGCTGGCCATGCGAGTTGTTTCACACCTCCACTCCCAGGAGAAGTAACTATATTTGATGATTTAGAAATGGTTCCCTGAATGGGAAACTTAGAGCTGTCTGGTGCCTTGTGATGACTGCACTGACTGGGAAGCTGCTGTGTTAGCTCTGGAGGGACCTGGGCACGATGCTTTGCCATCAGTACTCTAGGCCAGCATAAAATGCCAGAGTGTGAAGCCAGCACTATCACACTGTGATTCATCTGATAGGGTGTATTTACAGGCATCTCTCTGCCTTCTTGTAGATCCTAAAGCCTCTCTGATGTCAATGTATTTATTTGTGCACAATGCCAATTATGATTACTAACCTGATTTGTGGAAAGACAAGCAATGCAAAGAGATGCTTCATATGTCTCAGTTGAAACAAAGCACAGTCTTAGTATTAACTGATCTAACCTTGAAGCAGGCAAGCTGTGTTAGCTGAAGTATGTGCTTGTATTCATTAGTACCCTGGGCACAGTGAAAGTTTTGCTTTGAAAATATGTGTTAGCATCTCTGTGTGGGGTTTTTAGGACCATTATTCTGCTCAAAGCTTACGGAGGGATCTTTAGCCTTGTTCTGCAGTGTGGCATGGGAACATAACCCAAGTGACCTACTCTGCTTACATGGAGAGTGGATGGCCTGGCAGAAGACCTGGACTGAGCCTCTCAAAGCCCTTGGCTAGCACTTTAACCACTGGGCACTCTTCGCATGGAGACTGTCAAAGTGGGACTGTTTCTGATGGCTTATAACAGGGGTTTTCATGGGACTAATCACATGTCATTCTTGTTGTAGATGCCCAGGACTCCCTTATTTTGTGGATGTTTCTTTCTTAACAACCATTCCTTCCCTTCTTTCTTTTCACTGTGAAACAGTCTCTGGCATGACTGACATCTTTTTGCTTTGCACAGCATTCAAGACATGAATTGCTGCTTGAACAGCTTGTTGGAGCATGGACAATGGATTTGTTCCTTAATTGAAGAACTTTGCAGGAATCACTACAGGGCTTTTGCCCAGGTGAGGTCTGGAAGATGATGCAGGTGTTTCTGCACTGCAGTTTCAACCTCAAAGACCCCTAAGAAACAGTCAGTTGTAGTTATTTTTGCTGGATCTTCAGGCTTATGATCCTGTACCTGCACAAGCACTCTTCAGTTGCTAAGATTTCAGAGAACTGACTTTTTCACTAGCAAAGCTCCATGATGAATAGTTCTTCTTAATTTGTTTTTAATTGGAGTTTTCACACTTCTTCAGTGTAACATTTAAAGAATATGTTAGCTCTCTTCCTACTGTCAAGTTGACTGCACAAGGTTTTGGGGTATATGTTTCTACATTCTTCTCCCTGTTAGAGCTTATGCTATTTTAGGCACATGCCTGCTCTGGCTTTCAAATGTGTGGCTGAGTTTGATGTGGTGTATGAGGGATCACATCCATCGTTCCAAGCTGATACTAACAATGAGGTAGATGTCACATTCTTATCCTTTCCCATCCCTTGTGAATCTCAAATTCTAGGAAGAGTTTTTGTCATTGTTCATGCAGAAAAGTACAGTACCTCATTGCAGGTGAGGAGTGAAGAATGCCAGGGGGTTTTCTCTGTCTTACACTGCACAGAACACCTCCTAGCAACACACAAGCAAATGCCAAGCAGATTAGCTGGGATACAAAAAATATATCTAAGCATGACATAATGGGCTACGGTGAGCTAATTTACCTTCCTCCTCTAGAATAGTGTCAAGCAGCATTAGATTTCGTGTCAGATAGAAGATCACAACAGAAAGGAAGACCCAACAGTAGGAAATAGTCAACGTTGTCTGATGGCAACGATCTCTGAAACTCTAGTCATTTTTTAGAGCTGTTAACTAACTCAACAGGAGGAGCCTGATGAAATACTTAATGCCAAATTCTGGCCAACTGGAATTAGACTCCTCTCTCTCACAGGTTCAAGTCAAGATGCTCTGGTGTGTCAGCACCACACTGCTGTGTGTTCTCTGTTATATCTAAGACCCTTGGTGACAAAAAGGAGCCAAAGGAGGATTGAGAACCAGCATGGGAATCGAGGCATGTCTTCCATGGCCTGGCCTTTTCATTCAGAGAGTTTCATATTTTGATTTTCTTTAGTTCTACTCATCACACACTCTATTCCTACCCTCTTTGCTTATTTGGCACAGTTCTCCAAGCAACAGACTGAAGGGTGAGTTGATTTTTTAACAGAGCAGGCAGGGGAGTAATATATTCTTAGTCACTTGCTTCTTCTTTCTTTTTGCTTGATTAAAAGAGTTAATTCGCTGCTGCTGTAAACTTCCATTTCACAAAGGTGTAACAACAGCTCATTATCTTTGCAGCTATTCATACAGCACATTATGCAAATATTTTATAAGCTTTATTGAATATGTATATAGAATTTGAGTGTTGTGGTACAAATTAATGTATCTGACTTTGCAGATCTGCAGTTGTTTAAATCTAACTTAATAAGATCAACAGGCACAACAAATGGAGAATGAGTGCACACACATATACTGTTTAATTTTATATTCTTCTATGATAAAGGTCGCCTGTCTAGTGGATGAAGGGAAGGTGGTGGATGTAGTGGGGGTGCTGGTTGACAGCAGGCACAGTATGAGTCAGCAGAGTGCCCTGGCAAGCAGGAGGGCAAACTGCATTTTGTGGTGCATTAAAGCGTAACCAGCTGTGAGAAGAGGTGATGATCCCACCGTATTTTGTGTTGTTGTGACCTATCCTTGAATATCATGTGCAGGTCTGGGCCCCACAAGGATGTGAAGGTACTCAAATGCATCCAGAGGAGGGCAACAGAGCTGGTGAAAGGGATGGATGGAATATCCTGCTGGAAGCAGCTGAGGACTTTGAGTTTTTTTCGTTCAGAGAAGATGAGGCTGAGGGGCGACTTCTCCCTGGTGTCCTCTGATAGGACCCATGGGAATGGTTGAAACCTGTGCCAGGGGAACCTTAGACTAGACATTAGGAAGCTTTTCTTTACCAAGAGTGTGATCAAACACTGGAACAGAATTCCTAGCGGATGGTCGATGCCTCAAGCCTGTCAGTGTTTAAGAGCTGTTTGGACAATACCCTTAATACCATATTTTAGCTTCCAGTCACTCCTTTAGTGGTCAGGTAGTTGGACTAGATGATTATAGGTCTCTTCCAACTGAAATAGTCTGTTCCTATTCTATTATTCTAGTCTACTTCTATTCTATATTATTCTATTCTCCATCCCTAATAGATTCAGCTAAGGATGTAAAATGACAACCTATTAAGGTGACCACTGGGTGTAGACAGCTGCTAGTATAAGGAAGATGAAATAAAAACAGAGTTAACCCCAATGTCAGTTTAGAGGGGAGCTCGGGATTAGACAAATGTTTGTTCAAATGCACCAGGACAGTGGTTGTTTTTCAACAACATGTGGAGATCTCACTGGATTATGTTTAAATCTCTCAAACTCCATATAGTGTCGGTGATTTCTGTTGTTTAGTCATTAACACTGTTGCTGTGATGTGATGAGCTGGCGTGTGAAATGGGCACCTTGGAGGGCTTGCCAAGCTGCAGGTGAAGCTAGTTTGGCTGTGGAGGGAGCTGTGGCATGCAGGGCTGTTTGGGCAATGCCAGAGGCTACACAGAGACGGTGGTGGTGTCCTGCTTTCAGTGAGAACCGAACTAATTCTGTTCAGTGATTGCACTTTTCAGCTCAGGTTTTCTAACTAACTGCACTGTCTGAAGTTAGCAGCATGTTTTGCAGACAGTGCCTGCTTCTAGCAGTGAGAACACCTCATGTTTAGAGTTACTACCAAGGATACCAAGGCCACTGCTAGAACTTGTGTATGAGGGGTGCAGAAAGTAAAAAACCTCACCTGCAGGGAGGAGTGGACAGGACAGGTGACCCCAAACTGACCAACAAGGTGTTCTAGCCTGTAGACATCATAACCAGTATAGAAAGCTTGGGGGTCCGGAGGGTCTTTCTCTCTCTCTGGGTTGGGATCTCCCTCTCTGGATCTTGTTCTTGGTCTCTCTCTGGCTCTTGCTCTTCCTCTCTTGAGGGGTTCTCCCCCTCATAGCACCAAGGAGGACTCTGTGCATACTGCCTTTGATCCCAATTGGTGTGTTCCTGATGCCAGTGCCAGAATCCAGCTCCTGAACACAGCTCCCATCTGCTGCGGGGCCCAGTCTGGGACCCTCCCAGTGCCAACTCCACAGCATCAGTGACAGTGATGTAATTACCCTCAGGGAGGTTGGGTTTGGTACTGGTTTTGTACATATATGTATATAATCCATTATTATTTTCATTTTCATTAAATTGTTTTAGTTTCCTTTTCCAATCACTAAGTCTCTCTCCCTTATTCCTTTTCTCTTCCCCTTTGGGGAGGGAAGGGGTTTAAAAGACAGCAGCTGTTACCAGTCTGGGCTGCCCTGACCCTAAACAGTGACAGGTGGTGAGATAGACTCCTTGGCTCTTCTCAGCTCACACCAAGGAGAAGTTCCACTATTGCTGAGGAATCTACCCTGTTCATCACCAAGGGATCAGGTGACAAAAACAGAGGAAGGTAATAACCTCAAGCTGTCATATATGTTTCTTGCAGTAACCCTGCAAATGAGCCCTGTGTGTATGAAGTGGGTGCAGAGCAGCACTGGGCTCTTGCTCCTGGTTCAGATGAATGCCATGGTCATCTATACAGTTACTGTATCTGCTGAACAGCACTTTGTTAATTGTCCTCCTTGGAAAAAATCTCTTCTTCCTACAGCCTGTGAGCTGCAACAAGTGCAATTTTGTCACAATTTAACAACTATTTGTTGATCTAGAATCACATTTATGGTCACAAGTCAGTTTGTAGCAGAGCAGTGACAGCAACTAGCATTACTTATGCCCTTTGTTGCTTGCCTCAGCAGTATGTCTCTTGGAGTGTAGGCCAAGATGCTCACCTATTCTCCTAGACCTCAAAGAGATCAGTCCAGGGGAGGTCAGAAATATGTGGCAGAAAAGTGCTCCGTCTGTTATGTGGGTAAGAGTTTCTCCAAGGCCACCTCAGATTTTCCACCATTGCCAAATTTAATCTGAATAGGTAAAATCAAAATAAAGGAAGAAAGGAAGTTTCCTTGTAAGACCACAATCAGCATTTATTTTTTACTTATTTGTTATAGCAGTACTGTGCCATGTCTTAATAAAATCTGCTCCCCTATGTGGTGCCAGTTTAGGACTGGGATGGATATGTGAGCTTTCTCCACGTGAGGTGACTGTTTCCTTACACAGGGGACAGCTGAAACTTGATAAAAAATGGGTGGAGAGGTTTCTACCACTGTTAGTGAACTTTGGCCAGGATTTTGTGCAACAAGGATGTGAATCTGAAATTACACTCTGATATGCTATTTGAAGCCATTGGGTTTTATCCTTTTTCTGGTGCTTAATGCAGTTAGTTTGTATGTGACTTGACAGGCCAGACAGGGGGAGAAGACTGCTGCCCCAAAATCTTCCAGTGGCTGTAAGAGTAGCATGAACACAGGATAGAGACAGTGACGGTGCAGGCACAAACACCTTCATTGCAAAATTGCATGAAACTAGGGGAAGAGAAGCTTGACCATGAAAACAGAGGAGGAGGCAGTTGCTTGCCTCCCAGGTTATAGTACTCTGGCTTGGGGCTACCAAGTTGAGACTCACAAAAAGCCATCTTATCTGATTTACAAGGCCTTGTTCCCTGCCTCCCAAGTGAAAAAAGAGTTGAGGAGGGAAAAAAACCCCTGAGCTTGCCAACCAGTGGATGGGAATCTCATTCACCCCTGGACATAGCCATGGCATCTGTTAGATTTCAATGAAAGACAAAAGCACTTAATTTTGGATGACTGGTGTAATTTATGGCAGGGGTATTGCTCATTAATATATTTCCAAGTCAAAGCTTGTTCACTTTAAGTTGGGTCTGAACCCAAGCCAGAGTCTTAAGTAACTTCCAGCTTTCAAGTAGCTTGAGCAGTGTGTTTATGTTAGCTGAAGCAAAACTTTGTATACTGCCTTATGTAACCATGGAAAGATAAAAGTTCATTTTTGGACCCACATGTTGTGCCAAAACCCCATTTTTCGTTTGTTTCTTGAGAATTTATTTGCTTGTTTCTTTTTTTTCCCTTGCCTTTTTCTTCATCTGTGATCACATCTCCTCCTTCTACTCATGCTGAATTGTTAGCTTATTCTTTGTGTTCTCATCTCTCTGTTCTTCTTGGTTAAGGGTTAAGAGCTCCCAAAAGAGATTAAAATAATTATATCAGTGTTATCAGTTGGTTCTGCTTCACTTGGCAAATGCTTTGCTTTTCAAGGATGGTATAGTGTGCTGGCTTTTTTCTTTGCAAAGTTATTTGGGGAGCTTCCTCCAAATTTCTGAAATTTTGCTGGTATTAAATTATCTTAGTCATCTCATCTCCTAAGATAGAGAAGCATGCATTTATTTTAAGAAATTACATAATGGCATGTTCTTCAGGGGGCTTCATGTCTCTCTTTCACTCCTTTTGCTTCAGTTCTTGTCATTCCACTCAGTTTTATCTCAGATAGAACCATCCCTTGTTGTGTGCTTCTGTGTTACTCTGTGTTCTCCACAACTTCAGCTGATCTTTTTAGGCCCAGGCTCTGCAGTATGGTGACTTGTCTGGTTCAGGCAAGGCCTGCCTCTAAGCTAAAGCTCAAGTCCTGCTAAAATGTAGCTGTGCTTTATCTTTACATACTGGGATATATCCCTTTGACTTCGCTTTAATGCTGAGCTCAGACTTGTAAATACGGCCTAGGACAGAACACAAGGGAAAAGCTCCCATCAAAGGCAGTAACATAATGCCTGTCGTGAAGCTGCTGTACAGGTAGGAAATCTAGGATTTATTACTAGAGTAAAACTTTTCTTTGTTATTCTTAAGTGATTTGAAGATAGCCTAAGGCAAAGTGTGTCCTGGTCTTCGTGAGATTGAGCCAGTTAGATTTTCTGTCTGAGAAAGTAGAAACACAGAATGCAGGGCCTTGTCCATTCCTGAGTGTCTTGGCACATTCTTTGAGTCAATCCCTCTAACTCGAGGCCCTGTTTTTCCAGTCTTCCTTGTAGAGATACACCATAAGATCCTGAAAAGTATTCAGATGCCTGACTCTTTTCTTAAGACTGAACTTCATTGATTTTAGCCAGAGTTCAGAAGCAGTCTCATTGATTTCAATGGGTAAGAGTGAATTCCAGACTGTTCAGGTAAGGAGATCAAAGACAGAGCCAAGCCTGCTGCCCACAGGCACTTTTGAATGTGTTTCATCTTCAGACTGCGGGCAGACCTGCTGCCTTTTCAAACCTTATCAGTGCACGGGTCCAGATTACTCTGCAAAGCATCAGCTGCACTCATACCAGTACCCTGAAATAGTGAGGAAGAAAGTAGCAGATCTCTGTCTAACTACTGTGTCTTGAAAAGTAAATTTAGGCACAAGGAATTTTTTGTGTTCGATGATGTGCTATTGGCAGAACTCCTCTTGCCTACGGTTCACGCCAACAGCTCTGGCACAAAGTGCCACTACAAGTGATGTGCAAACTTTCTGCTTGCAAACAGTACTGTGGCCTTGAAGCTGCAGGCCAGGGCAGTAGTGTATTGCTGATGTGATAAACATCACCTTGAAATCAAGTTCAAAACCAGAAAAGGATTCAACAGCTGTGAGTCAGGGGTCAAGTCTAAGCAAGATCTCCTGAGAGCCAGTTGGTCTTCTGCCAGATCTTCTGCTTTATCACAGACTGGTTTCCCTTCAGCTGCTTTGGCATCTCTCTGCTTACGTGATGCCATGACTCCATGCCAGGCTTCTCTAGTATTACAAAATCCTGAACACTGGACTGAAAGAGGTTGAAAGGTCTCTCTTGATTGTTCAGGAAATATGCCTTATTTCTACATGGCTATGGCTTAGCTAGTTCTTTGTGTTTAAATAAGTGCTGTGTTGCTAAGTCTAATATATTTATTGTTAGTCTCAAAGTATTTGTTGTCCTCTAAGATTGATCTCAGCTCTCACTGTCAAGTGATCAAACAAGAATCTCAGCCTTCACCTTAAAAAACACATTTCCAGGCTCAGTGTTGTTGAGAGGTAATTGAAAAATACTGTTTGAAGCATCTGAAAAATACTGTAAATAAAAATGTTGAAAATGTTGTAAGTGCTTATATACTTTGCAAACTGAGAAATCAGAATATATGACAAAAAATAGAGCTATAAAAAAAAAAATAGACCTTTAAAAAAAAAAATAGACCTCTAAAAAATAGAAAAAAAAATAAAAAATAGACCTTTTTGTTCTATGGAAGTCACATGTTTTTTAAGTTAATCTTGAGATTTGAGAGGAAGAGCAACCAAGTCTTCCTCTTTGACTGTTTGGGATTGATAGAATTGCTGTGGTTTTCCCAATTACTTATGCTGTTCTCTTACTCAAACCTCTCTTCCAGAGGAATGGAGGATGCAGGGTTGGCTTAGCACCAGCCTTCACTAAATTGCTGGTTAAAGGAGAAACACAAAAAGAATCAATGTTGGTATTTCTCTTCCCCAGCCAACCTACCCCACTTTTTCTTCTTTACCTCTTTATTTAGAGTTAGAAAATCTTAAAAGGTTCTCCTTGTTTTTTGAAGTTTGCTGCATTTCCCTTTGTGACTGCAAAGATGACACTGCTTTAGTTTATCTAAAGAAATCCCTGCCAGTGCTGCCAGTGTGCCACCTGCAGCCCTTGGAGCACCACTGGGGCAACACTCAGCATTTACATGAGTGCTTTCCTCTCAGATGTTTGAATCCAATGCATACTCTTGTAATGTATTAAATAAATAAGACTTGGTTTCCTCATGTTTTATTTATTAAAAACTAAAGGGCTTATTTAAATTGTTACACCTCTGTGTGACTTCAGTAATACATACACTCTCTGTTGGCTCTTGGATCAGGGGTGACTTTTACTCATAGTACAAATGTGGGTGGGATGCTTCTGTTCCATGTAACACATAACAATGAAGAAAGGCTGTGGGCTCCCCATACTGGGCACCTGTGCTCAGCTGTTTGCTCCAAATAGGCACAACATTTCCCTGCAATGGCAACTGCTTTGTGTTATCAGGAGGGAAAGGTGGTTCAGGTTGGATAAGGTGTCCTAAGCAGGCTGAAAGGCTCTCTCTTCCAGATTGGCTTTAGAAAAGTCAAGGTATGCTTGATCAGGTATTGAAGCCAGTGAACTTTTGCAAGGCAAACTCATCATCACCTTGCTCTGTGGTGAGGAATTTGGGTTAGAACCTTATCAGCTTTGGAGCAACGTCTTCCCACACACAAAGATTACCTGAACATTAGAAGTGGATCCTGCAACTTAGATAAAAACTAAGTTAAGTTCCTAGCTTTGCTAGCTAACTGTCCTAGGACTTCAAAGGAACCACTCTTTCTCTGCCTCTGTTCTTCTTTTTTTTTGGTTCACATCCCATTTCTTTCTTCCCCCAAAATACATTCTGTTTCCCACCCACACCTTTCCTCATCTGAGAATTACTTAATTTTCTGAAAGGAGCCCTGCAAAATCTATCCTACACAAATGCACTGCTAGGGTGGAGCTGGGAATAGAGCATGGGTGGAAAGAAGTGTTTGGGACAAGCACGAGAAAGAAAGGTGGCATATTGGACAATATGACACTGCAGTGCCAATGGACAAGAGAGCAGAAGTTGTGGCTCTGTGGATCTTGTAGTGTCCACTCAGAGGCCTCCATATGATGTAGTATGTGCACAGAATTGAGAGTGAGCAGCCTAAGGTAGAGCTGTGTGGGAGATGGATGCCCATCCAGAGCAAGTGTTCCCAGAGAGGATCCTCCTGTGCCTAATTATAGTGGCTGGCCTTTTCCATCAACTCCCTGGTGTGAGTGCTGCCTTCTCTGGTGCTCTCTGTTTGGAGCTCCTTTGGTGTCATTTGCCTGTCTACCAGGATCAGCTAACAAGCTTCTCCAGCTTCCCTAGGCCTCTTGACTTCTCTTTCCTGCTGTTACTTACATGTCTCAGCAATTGGCTGTCACAGAAACTCCCTAATCACCGTCATGGTCACTGAATATGACAGAGGGTTTCTTTGTGTGCAAATTAATCAAATGGTGTAAGTAAAATCAAGAAAGAACAAGGCTACAGCAGTGCAAAGCCCTGTTATTCTTTTCTTGGACAAGTGTAGTTTTAATGCTCATGCTTGAGTGTATGCTAGTGAGTATGTTAAAAATGCTAGGAACATGGAAACTGACTGGCTGACACCACTGCCTCCCATGAAGCTTTACAACATTAAATTGGTACATGGGGGCCATCACGGCCATGGAACCAGCACTGCTGAAGCCACTGCTAAGTTTATCATTTACTTCATCAGCTAAGAAATTAATCCCTACATTCTCATTTGGTGAAGACTGAAAATCCTGCCTCAGATCTTCCTGGAAGAGATCAATGGTCTTTCTTGTTGGATTACAGCTGACCAACTGCTGTGCAGTCTTGAAATGTGGTCAGCTCATCCTTTCCAGGGAATGGGATCTGCAGGCTGGAGGAACAGAGGGCACTTAAGTCATATTTGTCTATTGTAAGCCAAGGGCAGATGGATGTTGTGCAAGCACTGAGTGGAAACCCAGTGCACCTGAAAAGCAGACTCCTGTCAAGTGCAGTACACTTACTGAGAGCACGAGTGGCCTGACCTCTTCTTGGGCTTGCCCAGAGAAGAGCTCCTGTCCACTTATGTAGTTAGAGACTTTAGAGACAATATAAAAGAGACTCTCAGCAAAACTGGGTTAGGTTTCTGTTTTTATTGATGGATCTACTCTCATTTTAATCAGGTATTGACTTCTTCCAGTGCTGTAAATACTTGGAATTCCCCTGTGCAGGCAAACTTTTGGCTGTGATAGGTAACACCAGCGGCAGTGCATCAGAGACCTCCCAGTGCCACTCTGGGCACACTTTCAGCTGCTAAGCTCTGAGAAGCTGATAGGGATCACTGCTTTGCTTCCACATAACAAAGACAGGAAAGTCTATTGGATGTTGGAAAACTTATAGTATGTTTCTGCCTCCTTTGGAGTGACTGTGATGGGAAGCGCTTTATACAAAGGTGCTATGTGAAAGAAAGTTCTATGTGTTCAGAATGGATATATGTGTATATAAAAAAAGGTATCTGTGCATATGCCATAGACTTGTGTATCATAAACATGTATGTCAGAAGCAATTTTACTTGGGGGATGCAACTCCCAGTGCAGCTTGAAGGAGTCTTCTAAAATCACTGTTGCAATTACATAGGCTGGGAATGTATTTATTAGCTCTAGAGGGAAAGAATTATTTATCCAGCAGACAGCTGAGGAGTCTTGGTACTTTTTTTTTTTTTGTGTGAGCCTGATTGCCCCTCTCCTGTAACCACTGACCCTAATCCCACCCTGTCCATCCTCAGGCTTTCCAAGTGGGGTAGACTCAATCTTTTTAAACATTTTGAAAGGTGCAGTCATACTCTGTCATCCTGCAGACAATGAATTTCCACTGACGATCCCTGTACGAAAGAGAGACAAGAGATATTAGTGAGCCAGAACTTCAGAGGATAAGACTCTATGACTTTGCACTAGGTACTGTGGCAACAAAAAACATCTGTCAGCTATTAGCCGATTTTCCTCTGAGTACCTTGTGGTTTTATAAGCTGTAAGGAGATTAAATATGTCTGCGACTTTTAATTCCTTCACACTCCCTTACAAGGTATGATCTCTGAATCATTAGGTCTCTGAGTATCCCTCAGAAGACAATGACTCTTGTTGGTCTGTCCCAAATCTACTTTAAATCAGTGACCAAGAGGAAAAGGATGGTTCTGCCAAAAGCAATTGTCATGTGAAATATTGCTCAGGAATAAGTAAAATATGTGGGTGATTTTCAAGTCATTTCAAGGCAAGTGAGTTGTCCCCACAGAAAAATGTACTCTTCTTGTTTTTTCTTTCTACTACTAGGTTTCCTAGCTAGTGTCCTTTATTAAAGATGTGAAGGAATCAATAGTGAAATAAATGAAATTCATCCTTGTTCCTCACAAGTCACATGTGAGGCAGAGTAATGTGTGTGAGTGTAAGGAGAGTTTATTCTCTTCATGGTTTGTGAGTGATTGGATGTCTGAGTTCTCTCTCAGGAGAGTGATAAGATATCTGCTAACAACTGTTAGTAGGCAGCGTGGCTGGAGCAGCAGCATTCAGCAGGTCTGCATTTATTTATATAGTGGTTTTTTGTTTTCTTTAGGCCTTTCCTAGATGACTTTAAATTATACTTTCTTCATAAAAGTGTTAACAAAGGTTAATAAAATGCAAGATTCATATTTAGGTTTATTTTAGGAAGTCCTGAATTTAAACATATCCATATCCTTCAAAGATAGTTATTACCCTTTTGGTCACTGAGCTATCCAGAGAGACTGGAAAAAAAAAAAAAAAAA
>VYZU01069956.1:1762-12576 GCA_013401355.1 Ceyx cyanopectus
CAATCTCTGCTAAAGCAGTTTTGAAAGTTTGTTAATGAGGTAAAAAAAAAAAAAGGAAATACTCATCCAGTGATTTTCTGCTTTCAATTTTATTTGTCAGTTTTCTATTTCATCCCTTGGAAAGAGGAAGAAAGATCTTGGGTCTTCTTTGTGCTTTCCTGGTTAGAAGGTGCTCCATGGTGTGCCTCAGGACAGCAGTACCCCTTGAGTGTCTGTGATATCTGACAAGGTGGTCTTGTCCTTGCCACACACACAAGAACATTTCTGTCATTCTAGGAATCTCACTGAGGACCTGACATGACACTAGTGATACAGCAGAAACTGGTTTGCCACTGACTAATTGCAGGATTGCCATAGCTATTTAGAATATGTACCCAAAGGATGTAAGTAATCCTCCCTGTGAATATGTAATACTGCTGCACTAAATATTCATTTTTATTTAGGTCTATGTAGCTATGTTATGTGGTCATGAAAGTTTTCCTTGAGTGTAAAATGGGTTTGTTCATTTTAAATTTTCCACTTACATGGTCCTGGTCTGATATACTCCATGTCTCTGGATTCAGCCTGGCATAATATTTCCAGCCTTTGCATTTGTTATCCACTGACTAGAGGGGTTTTACTAATAGAATGATTTAAGTGTGAAAGTGTTATGAGTTAGCTTCTTCATATATTGCTGGTGAGGGAAAACTTTCATNACGTGTCATTATTTTTCTTATTTCAGAGGTTGTTTGACCACAGTAATATCTGTGTCTGAGGAGTCTCATATGGAAAATGAAGAACTTTTAATAATTTCACAAGGCTCAGAGAGGGGTCTTTAGTTTGCTCAGTATCTGAGATAAGGGTAGTTGAGCATGATCATAAATTTATTGCTTTTAGTGTGTTGACCAAGTGCTTGAGTTTGTGAGAAATAGAAAATGTGGCTTTTCTGGCTTCAAGGAGCCACTTTTGTCTATTTTTTTTTTTAATTGTCCATGTTCTATTACTGATTTTCAGCAGGCA
The DNA here is from genome assembly GCA_013401355.1 of Ceyx cyanopectus. Classification (NCBI taxonomy): domain Eukaryota; kingdom Metazoa; phylum Chordata; class Aves; order Coraciiformes; family Alcedinidae; genus Ceyx; species Ceyx cyanopectus. Next base: position 2,762 of record VYZU01069956.1, read on the forward strand.
TGTTATTTCAACATTTCAAGGAGGAGAAAATAACTTTTTTAAAATAACAAATATGTAATTTTTCAAAACAGCTAGGATTTGCTTTAAATTCTCAAATCTGGAAAAATAGCTTTTAAGAAGGAGTGACTAGCAGAACATACTATGAACATATTAAAAAGCTGGTCTGCAAACCTAAATGTATGGCAGTGGTTGTTATAACATCCTTTTATTTTTGAATTCTTCCCAATTCAGTGGAAAGTAACTCATTCTACAGTATCATTTTTTTTTCCATATTGCAAGTGATGGATATTTTACATTTGAAAGAAATTTCAGTAGAGATGTAGATCAGGCAAACTGAGATAGAGCATATTCTGTTTTTTTAGGATCATTGTGGTATTTCTCAGGGCTCTTGAATAAGATTATTTTCACCCATGAAGGGTGTTGTATTGGTCATTTAACAGTCACATAAATAGCAAGACAGTAAAATCCTGGACTCTCTGAAGTCAATGGCAAAACATTTCACTGGAGATAAGATTTTATTCAGACAGTAAAGTTTGGGAAAGATGTCAAATTTTCTCCTGCAGTAATTATCTTGAAGTACTTTTTTTTTAATGTCTTACAGAGGGTGTAGTGAACAATGTGGTGAGCCAGCCTGGGGTTGCCAGCCAGCAATTCACAGAAATGTGAGGGGAGAAGGTGGCATTGATAGTGCCCCTTAGAAGTGATGCAACTACACAGCAGAAAATGAACTGGAAATCCCCTGATTTATTCCCCAAAAATCCTTATAGTACCCTACCTCTATAGTTGTGGGTTTGTGCCAGATATTTTTTCACAAGCATACATATTAACTTGATGATTCCCCTGCACCGTCATGACATTTTATTACTAGTTGCTTGCATGTAGTGGGACAGGTGCTATATTTGCTAAAAACAACTCAGTCTTTAAAATGTTGCTGTTTGAGCACAGCCAATTAGCAGCTGCAGGAACTAAGTTCTGTATTTGCCTAGTGTTTTTCTTATTGTGGCGGAGGTTTGTTTCTTACAATGCAGAAAATACATGCCTACTCCTTAAGTCCTGGACTTGGTGTGGCCATTGACTTGTTCCACAGAAGCCTCCAAAAAGCTTTTATTACTATGTATAGAACTCTGGCTTCGTTCTCCCCTGTGACCTAGAGATGAAAGGATCTCTATTTTTCTACCTGCCCCATTGTTTGCTTTATTGTTCTACTTCATCACCCTTTCACAGCCTGCCTTCCACAATGCTCTCATGCGGGATATTCAGCATACTGTAATTTTATTGCGGGTAGTTCTGTTTTCTTTAATGGGATTTGTTTTACTTTGCAATATTACTTTAAGCTCTGATCTGTTGTAGGATAAAGATGTTATTATGACAGTGTTAGCTTCTCTGTAAATTACAGTGCCTTGAGGATTGCATTTTGAGACTTCATGTAAACACTTTACAGAGCTAATAACATAGAAACCATATGTAAAGCTTGAGAAATATTTAAATAGGGCACATTTGAAGGAATAAAACAATCAAAAGGCTTTTTGGGGAATAATGAAGATTACACTGAATTATTTAAACTCAATGTACAGCTTTTAAAACATAACCCATATACCATCATCCATTTTCCCTTTTCTTCCTGCTTGCCTACAATTTATTTTAACTATTGGAATATGTTTTCAGCAGATTTCCTTTACAGTAATTCATGAGATCTCTGGCATAATGTCTTTGGAACAACAACCTTTCATTTAATGTAACAATCGTTAGTCATTTCTCTTAACACTCTTGACTAGAAGAAAAACAGTTGTTTCAAAAATGAAAACAAGCAAGCTAGCTAGCTGCACTTCAGATTCCTCAGCTACATGGCAGCTCTTCCACCTTTACTCAGAGAACATACACGTGTAAGAAACTTTTAACCTTATTTTTTTTTCCCGTTTTTACAAGCTCTCTTCCCAGCCAGAACTACTGCAACAAAGGCTCTAACTTNGTATTTTTTGTTTCCAGTTTCATTCCCAGTGCAGCTCTATTAAACTATCACTGGGCTTATTTAAAGAAGGTTACAGGCCAAGACTATGTCATTCTAGTTTTTAGCACTCGCCTTAGGTTGGCAGGTTTCATGGGTTATAAAACAAAAACATGGTGCTCCTGCTGCTTCGTGTTCTTAATCATCCTAGTTTGGGTAGTGTCTTTTTTCCACCTGGCTAGGTGTGAGTTTGGGGTTTTTTTTTGTGGGGGTTGAGGGAACTGTGTGTGTGGTTTTATTGATAAAATTAATATTTTCTATCAGTTTTCTATGGGTTTTCAATAAAGCCATTTAATTTATAGAGCTATCATTGCTTTCCTTTCTTCAGTGTAAATTCTGATTTACGTTTTTACATGCAATAGTTCTGTGGTGATGGGTCTTAGTGAGCAGAACTCATTTAGATAACCTGAAGTTAATTTTCCTGAGAAATTAATTCTGAAGCTAATGGTACTATTCATTTAAATGAATGCCTCTCCCTCCAAGTGCAGGAACCAGCAGGTCCTGGTGCTGCAGCTCTGAGGAAATCTAACTGGAGATCACCAACAAATTACTTGCACATTATTTTTGTGACCCTATCTGAGCACTATCAGTTAAATCCACCTCCTCACATCTACCTCTTCCCTCTCTTTGTTCTCAAGTCTATTTCTTGCTGTCAAGAAATCTGAAGACTTGGAACTAGGGCCTGAATCATCAGAAAATGGCACACACTGTGTTACTGTCCTTCTCCAGTGTGAGGCTGAGCGACTCTGTGGTTTCCTATATAAAAAGTGTCTTTTGTGAGATTGCCTCTTTGTTTAAACAAAAAGAGAGAGAGGGAGAGAATGAAATATACTATGGAATACTCAAGCAGATGCTTGGCATTATATTAACACATGTATTATGGTGTATCATGTAATGGTACACTGTGGGGAATAGTAATGAATAGTTTGGAGCACAATAATGTGCATTGTTGATGTTTGTTAAAATAAAGATATTCAATTTATAATAAAAGGGATTAAAAGCTTAATTCATGACTATGTTAATATTTGTCTGCAAGTACACAGATAAATGGTAACGTACCTTATCACATTAAACACCTGCACGTACAAGTTCCCCTGCTGAGATCTCCATGGGATTGTATGTTTTACAGAGCTTAAACTTTCATTTCCCAAAATAATGATATCATTCATTTACAGATATAGATAGGCTCTTCTTACTCAAACTCTATCCTGAAATGAGAATTGTTACTTCAACTACAAAAATGTGGGATTAATTACCACAGTGATTGCCTGCTGCATCATCTGATGGTATTTGTATATAGAATTTATATATTTTGCAACAATCTGATTGCCTGACAGAAGTGAATTAAGACTTTCTAAAATACACTGCTGTTAAAGGTAAATGATACCTCCAACACAGATGTGGTGAGCCAGGCAGTGGTGTCAAAGAGATCTCATCTCAACACAGATCTCCAGTGTCTTCTCCCTATTTCCCACATGCCATCCTCTGTGAACAACAGAAAAGAATGTGCATTTGTGAAGAAAATGCATAATTAAGGAGGCTGATTGATGCCTGAACTATTTCATTGTTTAATTCTGCTGTGCGAGTGTTTACAGGCATTCTGGATGCCTGTGCAGTCTCAGTGTGTGTACTCGGAAGCATCCAAAGGACAAAATGTCAGCAGAAGCACTCACCATATTCCCTTCCATGAAATACATAATCCAAAATAAAATGGCAGTGATTCAGACTCTCTTTGCTTGCCAGCCTTGCTAAAAGGAGGATCAGAAAAGGAAAACAGTGCTATGAAAGCCAGACTAAAAGTGATACAGAATTATCCCAAACAAAGTCCTCAAACTGGGCACTTGGAAGGACCTGGCCACATGAAGACAGTTCAAAGAATTCCTGTGGACATCAGGCAGGAATATCTTTCCAGAGTGGGGAAAATAGTTCTGGAAAACAGAAGAGGTAATGAGAGATCAAAAATGTCTTGGTATTTTCAGCTAAATGCTATGTGAAAGTCTGAGAGATAATTTCAAATTGCATTTCATTACTATATAGTTATATTATTAATAGCAGTTTTCCTCTTACTCTTCGGGTGAAACATGTACATCATGCACCAAACACAATTGTAGCTGCTTATGGAGTAAACATTTTATTTAAAGTTTTGGTGTGAAAGACATTTTCTAGGAGCTCCCAGGTTTATGGCTGTATCACATAGTCAAAGTGTCCTGGCTAACAAAGCAAACCTGCTTAAAATTCTTGACTTTCCTGTCTTGTTCTCTGCTCAAGCAGGTCTTATGGTCAACACATGGCTGCTAATCTCTTCAGTGTCTTGTGTCGGTTCTACAGAACTATGTCTTCCCACCCTGTTCTTCCCTGTAATGATAGAACAAGAGGGAATGGATTCAAGCAGCACCAGGGGAGGTTTAAACTGGACATGAGGAAAAAAAATTCACTGAAAGGGTTGTCAGGCACTGGAACAGGCTGCCCAGGGAGGTGATTGAGTCGCCACCACAGGATGTGTTTAAAAGGCATACAGAAGTGGTGCTTAGGGGTATGCCTTAGTGATGGACTTGGTAGAATAGGGTTAATGGTTGGAGTTGATGATCTTAAGGATCTTTTCCAACCTAGATGTTTCTATTATTGTATGATATGTTTTTTATTCTGCAACTATTCTCAAAGAAAACAAAGATTTTGTGTTTAAAAGTTTACTTTTAGCAAGCAAGTTTGATAAATTGGTATTGCAGCACAAGGGAGAGATTATGACCCACTTGACTTTGTTAGATTCAGTTGTCTAGTATATGACTAAAGTCAGAGTTTTAGTCAAAGTTATTGCAGTGAAAATTAAACCTCGCTTAGTGCGCATGTATATCTATGTGGCTTGTGTGAAAAAATGACCAACTTACTAAACAGTAAACTTACTTTCCAAAATATTTGTTCATTAAATGTGTCTGAGGAACACATTGGATGTGTGTAAATGCATGCATTGGGAGACATGTTGCATACCCAAAGGTATATGAGATTCCCACCTTGGGCTGGCAGATGCCGGCTGGACTCAGTGGGAGGCTGTGCCTGTCTGGAACAGCAGCAGGAGGCTGTGAGTGAGGAATTGAAGGTTTTATAGTTGTGCCAGTTGCTTGTATTCCAGCAACTGCCTCTCACCCTTAGTATACACCCCTTAAACGGGAATTTAAGAGTAATTTAATTGAATTAAACCTGCCTTCCTGTGAGTAGCTCAACTACAAAGGCTCACTTCTTTACAGATTTGTGCCCCCTGCCTTGTCCTCACAGACCACAGCAGTGGTCCTCTAAACCCTCTCACCTGGCACCTCAGTGATGCATAGTAAGGAGTCTTCCACTGCTGACACACAAGTCTTGGAACTTGTGGGGACTTTCTGTGTATCAGATTTGAAAGCTGGTTGACATTTTCTAGTGGGTTAAAAGGAACTGGAGAGGACAAGCAGGCACAGTAGCACTGCAGCAACACAAGCAGAAAAGTCACAATCCATAGACTGAGTCCAACAGATCCCCCTGCCCTGGTTAGTTATAATTCTTAATATATTTATTTTTAACTGTCTCACAAAATAGAATGTTGGGTTTTTTTGTATACCATAAGAAGAAATGTTCTGTTTAGGCCTCCACTTCATATCTTCAATACATTTCAGCAAAACAAGATAAGATTTAACTTTCATACATCTAATTCATGTTCTTCTGATCATTCATTCTTCTGTCTCTGCCTAGTTACTAGAGATCTGCTTCTGACACCATTCTCAGTGTGACAATGGTGTAAACCAGAAACTTGCTAACAATAACTAATAAGCAAGATACATTAATAAATCTAAATTGATCTGAGTGCTGCTACTGCTAACTGCTTTTTCAGACTTGGATCTATTTGTAGATCCAGACTTTTAAAAATGCCCATCGCCCAAGTAAATATACTGCAAAAAGGCTGAAATCTATTAATTCAGAAGCAGCTCTTTAGATGAAGTGACACGACCCTCACATTTCCCTGCACAGAACAGCTGACACAAGGTCAATTGCAGTCTGAGAAGTTGAGGCAAGTTTTGCTCTGTGCAGTTTTAGAGGAGCTACCTGACACAGAGCTGGCAGGCAGAGAGGCAAGACAACACAGAACTGGGTGCTGAGATGCAGGATTACCTTTATGGAGAGGTTTATTTGGGCTTCCTCTGGTCTCTACAGGAGTTTGGCTGTTGGCACCTCCCTCCAAGGTGTTCTTACCGTCAGCAAAGAAGTAAAGAAATGCTCTGTGTCACACAGTAATTTGGGATGATAAAACAAAATCTCTTAATCTTATCTCTGTAATAAGACAAGATTTTCTGTAAACCATGACCCCAAAAGTTATGAACATTATGAAGAACCACTTTGATCTACTTGCTCCTGCATGCATGCTCCAAGAATGCAGATACACTGTTAATATAAAAATCTTTTGTTTAACTAGGGAAACACAACTGTAAACACTTGATTTTAAAAACATATCTCTCCCTGTTTCTTAAGTATTTGGGAGATGAGACACCCCTTCTAAATTACAGATATGTTAAATAAGAGTTTATGTTTTCCCAATAGTTATATTTTTTGTAAGTAAAACTTTCTTCACACAGCTGTTTTGCAGAAATATAACTGCACATATATTATAATTTTTAGTTCATTTCACTTTGTTTTTTTAAAAATATATATTTTACCAAATTCTAATTTTTGAGTAGGCTATCTTTTATTTATATGTGATACATTGGAAACTGGACAAATCTTCCATTCATATTCTTCTATAAAAGATTCTATATATATGCTTGAGTGACATCATTAAAAAAAAAAGTCTTCAAAAACTCCTTATTCACACTAGTATTTTAGATCTTTCACTGAATGTATATTTTTAACGATAACTACTCTATGTTTGGAGGAAGATCAGTTTCTTTTTTTTTCCCCCTCTTATTTCTGCAGAATGACTTTCTTTTTAAACACTGGGACTTTTGTTATGTTAATCAGTCAGGGAACATTTCCAATTCAATTTTACCTGAGCGCTGGTCAGCTAGAGTTTCCTTTGTTTGATGTCCCTTGAGCCTTCCCTTGTCTTTTAAACTGTAATTTAGTTGGAGCTGCTGTCAATTTACTCCGTCCATTACATTTACAGTGATATTCCAGACATTGTCTTCTATTCAGTCCTAGAGAAGTTCTTCGACCTAAACAAAATGTGCAGGGAAAAAAATCCTATAGAAATCAGAAGTACAAGCGCAGAACTCCTGTTAGCCTATGTGCAATGCATGCATACAAATAAAATTGTCGCTACCTACCAAGATTATTGTTAGTTTGTTTTTAATCTAACAGATCCTTAGACTCAAGAGAGCCACCAAATGGTAATTAATTAGGATTTTCAATGAAGTGGACATGTCCCATACAACTAGGCAGCCAGCTTGCTCTCTGCTCTGCCATGCTGCTGTAGTAATGAGATTTAAAACCCTGCTACTTTTTAACTCCACAGAACAGCCCTTAACATTAAGAGGTGGATTTTTTTTATCACAATTACCAGCTGTCATGGAGTTCAACAAATAGAGCAATTTTCTTGCTCTTAGTCCATATCAGCAAGTTACTAAGGCTTTGGTGCACCAGGTGGGAAATTGTTGCTTTGAGCAGTTGCTTTCCATGGGACAAGAAGGGAAAAAGTCCCACAAAGAGAGTGATAAAACTGTTTTTAACCATTGAGCTGCCTTGACTGAGGGTGGTGCCAATTTCTGTAGCAGCCGAAAGGGGAAGTACTGCCTACATGGGCTTCTATGTGTTTCTGAAAGCTGTTATCTAGGCCTGGAGAACTTAAAGTTAAACCACTGAAATACCATGCCTTTTCCTGTATCTCCCAAAAAAACCCCAAACAATTAAGATGTGGTTAAATGAGAAATGACAGAGAATAAAACTTCCAGCCCATAAAACAAAGGAGAGTAAGGACTTTGGGAACCTTAAAAGCGATGGACACAGGTGGAGGTGTGGTGGAGGTATCCCTCTGTGTCTCTACAGACCAAATAAGCTATTACAAATAAATCAGTTTGTTTTTTCTTCAAAGCTCTGCAGCCTGGTCGGGGTACCCTTGGAGCACCCTGCTTTGCTGGTGTTGGGTTCCTAGGCCTTGAGTGGGAGCAGGTACTGTATTGGCATCTGGGTACTGTGGGGTAGATTCCTGGGAGTCCTTTGGCCCGAGGTACGTGCTGTGGAAGGGTCCAAACCCACTCCTCAGGTAGAGTGCTCTAGGAAGCTGCAATTGCATCACCTTGGAGTTCCTGTCCTTCTGAGTCCAGTCCATTTGGGAAATGATTGATCCATCCCCAAAAGGCTACACGTCCATATTTACTAAGAATAGGAGTCTTCCACTTCAAACAAAATCAATCTGGCCTGATCTTGCAATGACTGGTCAACTGTAATTCCTCCAAGCCTGAAGCTGTTTCTAAAATGACAGTAGACTATTCTTCATGTCCAGAGCAGGCTGGAGGTTGCGTTTATCCACAATGACTCCAGAACAAAAAGAGGTGAGGTGGTTTCAGAAATGACTTAATGTTCCAGAATATTCTATTCAGAATCTCTGATTTTCCCAATTGGTTTTATACATACATCAGTAGCTAGCTTTTCCCCTTGAGGCTTGGTTTGGGAATACCTCTAGCATAGCCAAATAATGAAGATGTCAATTTATTCATTTGCCACTACTGTGAAGCTTAAAAATAGGAAGTGATCAATAGTTAACGACAGAATGGATGGAAGAACAGGAGCTGCCTGCCCTCTGCCAACAGGCTTGACAAGGTTACTGTTCTGGCAGTACACTGACACTTGTATGGCCCTAACCTTCATCAGCATTGCTTGTTGTAATTATCATGGGTCTTTCCTGCTGTTTACCTTCCATCACTCAGCACAAACAATTTTCAGATTGTTTTTCCATTATAAATTGTATTTGGTATCCAGAATTTGAAAGGACTGAGTTATGGATTTGTTTTATTTCTGTTCTGTTGGGCTTGGGTTTGTTTTTCCTTTTAATTATGATGGAAGATGGTCTGTGTGCTCAGTTTAATTGCATTCAGTCTCACCAACTGATACACTGATGTTGTGTACATGCTGTATATTTAAGCTACATGTATGGATTTGCATTTAATTCTATGTACAATCAATGAACCTTGTTTTAAAAGCCACTGCAAGAGAGGAGATCAGTTTCTGCAGACTGTTATTCCCTACGAGGCCAGCTAATGCGTTTCAATGCAAAAACTGAGCAGTGGGTCTGAGGGATACCCTTCAGCTAAGATGAACTGGGAGGATCCCAAAACTGTCAGTCCTAGTTTCAAGAAGTCTGCAAGCTCAAGCAGTTCATCCACTCCTTGGTGTGACTGGGACAGCTTGCAACTGGGAGAACCAAAAGCACAACCAGGACTAACCTAGGTTAATGGGAAATTTGTGATTGACTTTAGCTGAGCCAGAGTTTAGTGGTTATTTTTAAGGGAAGCTCAGATCCTGAGGGTGTCTGATACTTACTGTTTGAGGCTTTGGTTGTTGCCTGTGCTTAAGATATCCTTGAAAATTGTTTACTTGCTGATGACTGCATTAAACAACAGAGCCTAGTTACTTAAAGGGAACAGTTACTTATATGTGGAAAGTAATAGGTCCCACACCAAACGACTGTTTTATCTCTAATTCCATTTATCTGGGCTGTAAAATGTAGTAATTATTTTACACCCTTACAGTATAGTTTTTGATATAAACACATGTTGGATGTATCTGACTTTTTAATGAAACAACCTAAATGTATTTTGTCTATTGCTTATAAAAACATGAAGGAAGTTTGTTT
>VYZU01069959.1:0-16014 GCA_013401355.1 Ceyx cyanopectus
TTTATGTCACAAATGGCACCTCCATCCTCTGAGTTACTCCATTCAGCACTGACACCCTTCCTTTCCTTGCACACAAACCAAACCCTGAGCAGTAAGCTGCCCAGGAGCACAACACACAGCAGCAGAGCACCAGGAGAACCACATTCCTGTTCCATGCCAGTCTAAAAACCACCAACCAACCAACAGGTGCCAGGGGGTCTGGACACCCACAGCCAGGATGGGCATCAGAACCCTGGGAGCTGCTGCTTTTCCCAGCAGGACAGCAGCAGGTTTTTTACCATAAGGCCACAAATCTTCTTTTTACCCCTTTTGTCACCCCAAGGACTCAAACTCTCTGTACAAGGACTCAAATATTTGGTATTTCACCCCTAGTTCCCATTTTGCCCACAGAAATGCCAGGATGAGCACTCAACACACACACACTTAATACTTCCTTCCACTGGTGAAGGTTGGAATGAGATCAATACCAGTCAAATGAGATCAATACCAGCCAAATGAGATTAATATCAGCCAAATGAGATTAATACCAGCCAAATGAGACCAGTACCAGTCAAATGAACTCAATACCCATCAAATGAGATCAGTACCAGTCAAATGAGATCAATACCCATCAAATGAGATCAGTACCAGTCAAATGAGATCAATACCCATCAAATGAACTCAATGCCAGTCAAATGAGCTCAATGCCCATCAAATGAGCTCAATACCCATCAAATGAGCCCAATACCAGTCAAATGAACTCAATACCAGTCAAATAAGCTCAATGCCCATCAAATGAGCTCAATACCCATCAAATGAGCCCAATACCAGTCAAATGAACTCAATACCAGTCAAATGAGCTCAACACCAGTCAAATGAGCTCAACACCACAGTCTCCCCACTGCATGGCAAGTGGGATGAGCAGGATTTAGAGCTGGCCAGAAACAAGGACCAAAGGAGACAGCGACCTGGATTTTTCTCCTCCCTTAGGAGCATCAATAAAGCCAAAAAAACCAACGAAAGAATGCAAGAGAAAAGCACCAACTTACGGGAGAGGGAGTGGGTGCCTTTGGGCAGGTACTCAAAGAGCAGGGAACTGTCCTCTCCCAGCATGTCAGCTTTCAGCGACAGCAAACTGTTCTTGCTCATCAGAGCCGCCCGCAGGTTGGCGACGGTAGCTGCCTGCAGAGCATCCTCCTTCTCCGGGGTCAGGGGCTGCGAGATGTAACTGGCTTCTCCAGCCAGCAGAGCCTCCTCCACCTGGGAGTAAGGATCAGGCCGTTCCACTCTGCTGTCCGAGCTGCCGGCCTCTGCCACTTCAGCACCTGGGGGACAGAAGATGTTGTGAGAGAGGAGCTGGGAGAAGCAGGGTGCTGACTGAGAACAAGACAGGCACAAACAAGGCTGTAGCAGTGCCCTGCTAATGAGTATTGATCCCCTGGGGTGTTATACCCAGTAGCCAGCAGCTCCATGGCAGGGCTGGCTTTCCACCAAGGTAAAATAAACCCAAATAAACCCCCAAGAGGAGCCACTTGACACTAGGTGGCTGCAGAGGAGCCCAGTCCGAGTGTCAGGGGCAATTAACAACAACATCGTTAGTGAGCACAAACAACAGAAAGCTGGGATCAGGTTGGTCTGTCCCTGGGAGAACACTGCTGGTGTTTGTGTTTTGGGGGAGTCAGGAGGAGGAGGAGGATCCTGGGGCACATGGAATGCAGGGTGGGGAAGGGAAACAGGCACTGCTGGAGCTGAGGCTGGTTCAGGGTGGAACCATCCCAGAGCAGGGCTGGCTTCAGAGCCAGGAGTGGCCTTTCCAGCTTGAAAACAGCCCCACCTCACCCTCTGCAGCTGGCTCTCAAAGGGGCTATTCCTGCCCCCAGGAAAATGGGATCCTCAGCATGACACCAGCCCCGTGGGGACAAGGAGGACTCTGCCCCACAGAGCTTCTGCCAAGCCCAGCAGAGGGGCTTTGTGTCCTGCTGCAGCCAGCTGCCAGCTCCAGACTGGCACCTGGGCACTGCACGGGTACCAGGAGAGCCCCAGAGAGGATCCAGGGTCCATTCCTGGCTGGAACAGACACTGGGACCAGTTGAGGAGGAGTAAATGGCTGTGGTGTGTCCCAGGGAGCTCTTCTGGCTGCTGCAGAGCTCAGCCCAAGTCCCTGCAGCTGGTGACACTGGCAAACAAGGAGCTTGAGCAGCTCCACGAGGGAGGAAACTTGGGCATGAGGAAAGATTTGGATGGAGAAACAGCAAAGGAACTTGGAACTCTGAGGTCAGAGGGATGCAGTGAAGCCCTGAGGTTGTTCCAACAGCACAATGTCAGTGCCTGCATCCAAAGGGAAGCAGGGAATTCCCAAACTGCAGTGTCACTCAAAGGGAATGCTGTGTTTGGAAAATAATGAGCTTCATCTGACAGGCAATTGGCAGAGAGATTCCCCTGCAGCTTCAGGGTGCCAAGGCTCCCAAGATGTGTGGGAGTATTTCCTCAGGAAGCAATTCCTCAATCAGAGCTGCTCTGCTTGGATCAACACAGGAATAAAATCACTGATCAGTTCTCCACAAAGGATCCTCCAAGCACCAGGGTTTCCCAGGTAGAGAGGCAGCAATTCCAGGGAGAAATGTCCCCTCTGGCAACACCTGATCCCTGCAGCCCCTGCCCTCTGGATGTGTAATCCTGGAGGAACTTCATCCAGCAATAAAAGGAAGAGTCACCTGAGGAAAACAAGGCTACTCCTGAAACTCCTGAGTGTCTCTGGCATGAGGACTAGGAACTAGCAATGTGTTTCCTTATAAAGCTGGGAAATTCAAGGAAAAAAAGAGGTTAAAATAAAAGGCAGACCTGTTATTTTGGCAAGTCCCTGGAGGAAATTCCTCCTGGCTTGGTTATGAAGAGAGTTCTTATTTAGAAAAGCCCATCCTCCAGTTTCCTTTGGAGAACTGCTGTTCCAAGTGGCTTGGGGAGGAAAACATCCCTGGGAATGGTTGATAGGCTGGGTGACAGCCTGACATCCTCAACAACCCAAACAGGATGGGCAAGGAGAAAGCTCAAGGTGTTTTATCCTAAACACAGGATCCACATTCATTAAGTGGAGCTTCCATGAAAAGCTGCTCCTTGTCCAGCTGGGTGACTGACTGACAGCAGCCAGGAGAAGCTGGGAGCTTAACCACCCTCTCATCCTAGCATCTCCATCTGGATTCCTCTGCAGATCCCATGGGAATGCTGTTTCTTGGGGCAAGAAGAAGTTCTCCCCATGGCAGCCATCCCAAACCTGCTGCAGTGGATGTTGGGTGGGCATTCATGAGATTATTCAGCACCACTCCAAAGTGTCTCTGAGCTGCTGGTTGTTCCAGAAGCAAACTTTCAGTCACGAGAAGTTTCTCTGCAACACAAATGAAGTCATCCTGCAGAGCACAGGGGTGTATTTCACAGCACCTTGTTTTCCTCTGTGCCCCAAATCACCAGGGAATTGCAAGGGTGAGGCAGTGCTTGCCTTCCAAAAGGCTCCTGCTGCAATCCAACAAACAATTCCAGGAGGAAGATGCCAACACAAGCTTTTCAGCTGGACCCCCTCTCAGCTTTGGCACTGCCAGAAGGGCTGGGTTGGTCCTCTGGGGTAGGTGGCCAAACCCACACTAAGGGTTTCCAGACTGGCCAAGCAGCACCTAAAATAACTGAATAGATCAGGAAAGTGAAGAAACCTCACAGAACAAGGAGGACTGGGTAAGTTTTTCCTCTAGGAAAGCACATTCAAACCATTTTCCTCATGAACTGAGCACCTTAGCCATGAAGTTAACCCAGAGACAACCTCAAGTTGGAGCTTCAACCCCTCCCAAGCACTCACAGCTCAGGGCAGACACTTGCCACTGTCTGTTTTCACCCAAGAAAATAATTTTTAATACATGTTTAGGACCAAAGTTTGCAACACCCTTCAAGTGCTCCTGGATTCCATCAGAACACACTGATCTCCAATCCCACCACAAAAAACAGCCCAGCAAAGACAAGAAAAATCTTATTTAAAGCATCCTGGGGAAGCAGGAGAGCCACTCCCTGCTGCTCACACAGTCAGCCCTTCACCACAGAGAAGCAGCCCTTTTCAGCTGGGCAGAAAGGAGAATTCCAGCCCTGCTCACCCCTCCAGATGACCTCCTCTCTGGCTGCAGCTCCAGAGGAGTCTCCCCAGAATGGAGATCAGTTGATCCCTAAGTGTTTTATGGGATGGGGGGAAGCTGCAGTTCCTTCCCTGCAGCCACCCCACACGTGTGCTCTGCTCCACCCCGTCCCAACCAGCACAGGGCTGTTCCTGGGGGATGCTGTGAAGTGACAAACACCCCCCCCTGTGAACAGCACACTGCATCTTCCTGCAAATCAGTCCCCAGATATATCCATGTGAACATCAGGATTCCTCATAAATCACTTGTTATGTGAAGTTATCTCACATTTTTTTCCTCTAACTGGTGTTGTTTAGATGTTATCACCAGCCAATTAGGATAATGAGATGCAAGGCTGGTGCAGCAGAGAGCTGTAAAACATCATAAATCTCCAGGCATTTGTAGGGAGCTCCCCCTTCAATGAAAACCACATTGAAACCTCTGGGTGTGAGCAGCTCCAACACCCTTTTTCAGCCCAGAAAGACTCCTCAGACTCTCTGCATCATTTATATTGCTTTTTTTTTTTTTCACAGCTGCATTTGGCAACAGGAGGGTTCATCATCTCACACACCCTTCCCCTGGCTCACTTGGATTCTGGAATGCAAGGCAGCACAGACAGAGCTTTCGGAGTCAGCTTGAGGGAGTTTAATACCACACTCCCTTAGGGAAAAAACCACCCAAACTCCTCTATCAGTAGGATTCCTGGATCTATTGTAGGCAGCTAGGACCTGGTGGTCGGAAGATATCACGCTGTATGGGAAGACAGAGATAAGAACCCCCCTCTGGATGGCCAAGAGCAGCCAGTCTGAGATTGAGCAGACACTTGTGACGTTGTAAACCCGGGCTATAAAAAGCCATGCCACGCACTAATAAAGGGCCATTTTTGCCACCCAGCATGTTGGTGTCAACGAGCTAATTGTGTCTTTATGAGAGAGGTTACCTCGCTTCTAATGAGAAGGGTACCCCGCTTCTGCGGGAAGGATCCCTCGCCTTGTGTGAGAAGCAACAATCTATGAATTGCTAGTGATTAATGAATCCAAGAGGACTGTTATTTGGAGACACAGGAGTAACTACTGAAGATTCAGAGGGAGTCCAGAGAACATTTTTCTCCCTGGATATGCGCTTTAGGAGCAGCCACTCACCTCAGACTACAACCAGACACACAGCAAAATAGATTTCAAGCCTCAGACCAGCTCAAAACCCCCACGTTAAGCTTCAGAGTTACCAAACCCTTCTCTGGGGTGATTTTCTTACACATGAGAAAGTGACACCAGAGTATCAGGGAGCACTGAAGATAGGATCCTTGAGACTAAATTCCATCTGTGTGTGGTGTAATTACATCATCCATCTACCAGGCAAGGAAAATTCTTCAACCTTGACAGCAGTTTGCACACCTGCTGAAATAAATCCTGACCTTTCCTCCTCTTAATTCCAACAATTAAATGGAGTTCTGGGGAGTGACTGAGGCCAAGGAAGAACTACCAGGATCTTTAGCAGGAGAAGCATCCTGCAGTGCTGGGACACTGAGGTTCCTGACTGACCACCCACTGCTTGGTTCTTTGAGCTGCTGGCAACACCAGCTTCAGAATCTGGGCTCCCCAGCTCCAGAGGGACAAGGATCAGGCTGGAGAGCTGGGCGACTGAATGAGGTTTGACCAGGAGAAGGGCAGAGTCCTGCAGCTGGGAAGGAACAATCAATGCCACCAGGACAGGGTGGGAGGGGATCTGCTGGAGAGCAGCCCCATGGAGAAGGAGCTGGGAGTCCTGGTGGACAACAAGCTCTCCATGGACAGCAGTGGGCCCTGGGGGCCAGAAAGCCAATGTGCTCCTGTGGGGCATCAGGAGGAGAGTGTCCAGCAGATCCAGAAAAGTTCTGCTCCTCCTCTGCTCTGCCCTGGTGAGGCCTCAGGAATATTTTATCTAGCTCTGGGTCCCAAGGATCTGCTGGAGAGAGTCCTATGGAGGCTCCAAGGAGGCTGGAGGGGCTGGAACAGGTGTCTGCTGAGGAAAGGCTGAGAGCCCTGGGGCTCTAAAGAGTAGATCAGCCTGAGAGGGGATGGAATCCATGGGTATCCAGAGCTGAGTGTCAGGAGGAGGGGCAGCCTCTGCTCACTGTGCCCTGGATGGATGGAAGCTGGAGCACAGGAGGTGCCACCTCAACATGAGGAGGAACTGCTGTACTGGGAGGATCCCAGAGCCTGGCAGGGGCTCCCCAGAGAGGTTGTGGAGTCTCCTTCTCTGGAGACTTTCCAGCTCCACCTGGATGTGTTCCAGTGCCCTGTGCTGGATGCTATGATACTCCATGGTCCTGCTCTGGCAGGGGGGTTCCCCTCCAAGATCTCCAGTCTCCCTTCCAACGCCCCTGCCACCCCTGACTGGCAAAGCTCAGGCATTTCGGAGCCTGATGAAGATACACCGTAAACAAAAACCTCATTAACTCCACGCTGCTCATTTCAGCCACCAAACACCAGCAGAGCGACTTACTGGGGTCTCTGCTGTAGGGCCATCCCGAGGCGGGCAGGAAGGAGGGCACGGGAGAGCCGGCCCTGCTCTCATCCTCCACTTGCTGCGTGATGTGCCTCACAGTCTCCTTATTCTTCCTGTTCTTCCTGCGCCCGCCGGGCTGCCAGCCATCCCCGACCCCCTGCTCCGGGAACGCCACCTGGATGGCACCGTCCTTGGCCGGGAGCAGCTCTCCCCCTCCGTAGTGCGACGGCGACACCTGCTCCTCTTTGATCCGGAAAGCGCCGTAACCGGCGTCGGCGGCCCAGAGGGATTGGGAAGAAACGTCCTCCTGCCCGTCCCCTTTAGCTTCCTGGTCCTCCTTGCCGTAGCTGCTCCCTCCCTCGTGGCAGCTGGCGATGGCCGAGTCCCCGGAGGAGTTGGCCGGGCTGGTTCTCCGGGTTAACCAAGGGGAGATGCTCCTCCCGGCCACCACGGCCGAGATCAGCGCGTCGGTGCCGCCGCCGCCGCCGCCCGAAGGGGTTCCCAGCTCGTAATCGCCGAGCTCGTCCGACGCGTCCGACTTGATGCTGATGTCCAGGGCGGCCTTGATGAAGCTGTGGCAGGCCTGGACGATGTCGGTCATCTGCAGGTAGCTGGCGGCCGACATCACCTCGATGACGTTGCGGCTGGTCAGGGCCAGGTGAGCCGAGTACATGAAGTCGATGATGGCTTTGAAGCCCTGCGCCGTCACGATGTCCAGGTGGGTGACGGTGGCCTGCTCCGAGCTCTTCTGCACCTGGCAGTACAGGGTCTTGAAGTACCTGCTGCTCCCCAGCAGGACGTTCTTGTGGGCCTTGAAGATCTTGCCCTCCACGATGATGCAGACGTCGCAGAGGATGCCGTGCTGCCGCTGCTCGTTCAGCTCCCGCAGCAGCTGCCGGTAGTGGGATGAGATCTCCATGTCTTCCTTCCGGTTATTCATCTGGAAGTCTTTGTGTTTCCTCTTCCACAAGTCCTGCACGGGGAAGGAAACGACAGAGTGACCAAAACAACCAATAAAAAAAAGCTGGGAAATTTCCAGTCGGAGCAAGTTGAGGAGTTCCCGGTGACACTGAGGTGTGTGTGGGGTTGATGGGTTGGAGGGAAGGGATCCAGCCAGAGGGGATCCACAGGCTGCAGAGATGGGCCCTGGACAAGCCCCTGGCGCTCAGCAAGGCCAAAGTTCTCCAGCTGGGTTGGGACAATCCCAGCACTGATCCAGGCTGGGCAGGGACTGGCTGAGAGCTGCCCTGGAGAGAAGGGCTTGTTGAGCTGCTCACCCCCTAGCACCCCCCAGGGAGCTCTGGTGCCTCCCAGGATCTGCGGGGGCTCCAGGAAAGCTGGGGAGGGACTTTGGAGGCTGTGGGGCAGTGCCAGGACTGGAGGGGATGGATCCAAACTAGAGCTGGGTGGGTTCAGCTCAGCCACGAGGAAGAATTTCTTCCCCAGGAGGGTGGGGAGACCCTGGCTCAGGGTGCCCAGAGAGGTGGGGGCAGCCCCATCCTTGGCAGTTTCTCAGGCCAGGCTGGATGGGGCTCTGAGCACCCTGCTCTAGTTGGGAGGTGTGATGAGCTTTAAGGTGCCTTCCAGCCCTGACAATTCCCTGTTTCCATGACTCTAAGTAGCAGGTTCACCCCAAAGGGCTGCCCCAAAGCTCAGCTCCCGCCCACACAGCAGCGTGTCCATCACACACACTCAGCTTCACAACATTTACATCACCAGGGACTAGATTTGAAGCTCAGTCCTCCCGGGGCTCCTAACATCCCAGAGAAATCCTTCCTGAGCTCACTGCAGGAGTGTAAGGAAACCTGCCCCACGTTCCTGGGCTAAGCCAGCTGTCAGTTTCTGCTGGCTGGGGTCAGTCCAGTGCTGCTGCTCTCTGATGGGGCAGCAGCTATTGAAGGCTACTCTGCAGCCCCATCCTCAGGGGACCCAGCATGATGTGCAGCCCTCTGAAGAGCTGAAACCCCTCCATGGCTAAATCCAATGGCAACCAGCCCTTTTCCCTGCTGAGAGTGCTCTGAGGGGCTATAAATACTTGTTTGCAAGTCAGAAGAGCAACAGGCAAAGCCCAGACCGCAGATCAGAAAATGTTCAGTCCCCACCCAGGCTGAGCTGGCAAGAGATCAGGAGGAGGAAATCCATGTTATTCCAAACCTCACTGCTTGCAAGCATAAGATCTTTTCACTTTGCCATCAAGCCTTGGCTTTACATCTCTTTACATCAAGTTTACCCCCCACCACCCTGAGATACTGGGTAGAGAGGTTCAATAATCACCTAAACATTCAGACAAGATGCTCCTGACTACAATACCAAAGCACTCAACAAGCTGAGGGGAACTCAAAGGACTTTTGATCACCTGTCATAAAATCCACCAGCATTTATCCAAACCCAAAAGGCTAGAGAGTGCCAGCAGCATGGCAGAGACACCTATCTTTTAAGTTCCACTCCAAATTACCCTCCACTTACACTCCAGAGCAGTAAGAAAAAGCTCTACAGTGTGGTGATGTTGACAGTGATCAGTGGCTCTAATATTTTCAGATTGAATTTCATCCTACCTGCAAAGGACAAAGAGGAGGAGTAACACAGCAAGAAGGATGAGCTCATCCATGTATTTCTCCCTGTGTTCAGCACACAGCTTCCAGGTTTTTTGGCCTGAAAAGGTGGTGGTGGAAGCAGCCAGCCCAGCAGCTCCCTACCCGAGGTGGCTGCCACAGCTTCCCAAGGCCCTGCTGTTTGAGGGACCCGCCTCTCAGGGTGGAATGACAGCTCAGTTTTGTCTCCGCTCCAGAAACCACAACTGCAGCTACTTTTGGGAGTTCAAGAGTCATGTCAGTCCCCTCAGGAGAGAGGAATTGCCACATAGGATGAAGCCAGTTGTCCATCAGCAATCCTGCCTGCCACAGCTGCTGCATCCACACGGAGCAGGGGGAGATGCAGGGAAAGCTCACAACGTGCAGTCAGGTTTCAGACACAACATTTCCTCCTGCTGTTCTTCCTTGGGTATCAAAATCCTTATTAGAAACTCCCTGGAATGGGTTGGGGGCCAAAAAAACCCTCAAAAAAACAACAAACCCTCCTCAAAAAGTCCCCTGCAATAATCAAATATATAATAATTTGTTAATTATTATGATTTTCTCTTCCTTGATTTCACCCAGATTAGCACCAGGAGTTATCTGTCAATGGTTTTTTGAGTATATCCAACAGCTTTTCTTCTAAGTTTTTCACCTGAAAAGCACACTGATTCCTGGGGATTTCCTTTCTTTACTATTCCATGGATTTATTCAGCTGAGCTCAGCAGGTTGGGTCCCCCTCACTGTTGCTACCAGGCTGCTTTAGACACTTTTATTTAATCTGGGCAGAAATCCAGATTAAAATCTTTGCCTTTTGCTACCTCTGGTTTAGGCTCAAGCAGTTTGAGGTTCAGAACTGACTGCTCTGCTGCTTCTGAGATGAAGCACTTGACAGCCTCCTTAGGAACAGCTTTTCCTCCCTCCCAGCAAGGGAATTTGACTGGACACACAGGCACAAACCTCAAGTAGTCCTGTGGGCACTGCCACCTTCACCCTGATCAATAAACCTCACCAGCAGTGATGCCCTGATGTCCCCAGGTCTGTCCCTTCCACAGCCCTGTGCCTTTCCAAGGAGAGGTCTTTGGGGGAGAAAATTAAATATGCCTCCAATTCAGAGGAATTAATTAGTTTGCTGTCTACCCATGTCAAAGCAGAACATCCCTTTAATGGCAGGGATCACCAGGGAATTCATCCAAGTTCAATTTAAGGCAATTTGCTAGTAGTTAAAAATTCAGGAAGCTTCAAAACCCCTGTGCTCTTGTGTTCCAATTTCATGGCTGCTTGTTGGGGCTGGGTTTTGATTTTCTCCCCCCTTTTTCCTGCTAATGATATTTAGCTCCACTCCAAAGATGCTGTGGAAAGATTTCTCCCTTCAAATTCCTAGTGGAACAAACTCTGGCTATATTTTAGGAACAGACTTTAAAGATCAATAATGGGGTTTTTTTTTCCTATCTCTGGTCTTTAGAGTACACTGAGGGATTTAAAAGCTGAGCACCTACCAAGCCCCTTTCAGCCTGGCCTGAGATGACAGCACAGGGCCACAAACCAGCTTTCCAAGAAGCCACTGAAGCAGGAAAGCTCATCTGTGGCTTTTCCACAGGATAAATGGCAGCAGATCAGCCTTTCTCCAGAAGTCACTTTGCAGACAGTGCAGGAATTCAAGGCTATTGCTTTCCCCCCCAAAAAAAAATTACCAAAAGAAGTCCCCAAACAAGTGACACTGGCATGTAACAGCACAAAAAAAAACCAAAAAAAAAAAGCAGATCAAACAGTGTCAGTTTCTGTCAAGATACAGGTCAGCTCTTCACTTTGTGTTGTCAAAAACCTGCTCTTAAAATAAGCATTAATAATGTAGATCATCTTCAACCTGGACTGACCCCACTTCTACAAACACTGTGACCTGTTGATTTTACACTAGTTATTTGAACAGGAAAATATCAACCTGATGAGATAATAAAGAGTCTAAACAAACACCCTCTTCACCTGGTGGGAAGGTTTTAGAGAGTACCCAGCAACCCTCACCAAGCCAAGCTCCCAGAACAAGCCTCCTGACCAAGAATTTAACACCAGGGAAATGAAGGGGCACAAATTGGTGTTGAAAAACTCTGATTTACTTGAGTTTCAACACAAACAAGGAATGGGACTGTGCACGTGAAAGCTGCTCCAGTCCAGTCCCCTGGGGAACACTGGGGTCAAAAACCAAACTCCCTACACACAAGGAAAACAGGAAAGGGAAGAAAAACCACCAAGCCAGAGGGGTTTTGGGGGAGGGGGGTTGCTGTTTGTGCTCTGAGTGGGTTGATAATGTGAAGGATGGGACATTTAGGCTGTGGGGATTTTCTGGTTGGACTAGATGATCTTCTAGGTCCCTTCCAACCTCTGGGATTCTGTGAAAGGCAGGGAGTACCAAAACACTCAGCAGTGCACTCCAGCAGCCACCCCCTGCTCCCTGGAGAGCCCTGTGCCAACTGGAATGTGACCAAAAATGTGAGGTTTCCTCCCTCCCCTCTCCCTCCAGAGCCAAGTGAAAACAGATCAAGGAAGAGCTGCAACCCACCCCAATGGCTCCTCAGACAAAACCCCCCCCCCCAACCAACACACCCCACTCCTGGTGTCCTGTCCACTGCTCCACTCCCCAGACATTCCAGCATTGCTGGAATTCCTCTGCAGAGGAGCTCTGGAAGGTGAGCTGGGGCTCCAAAGGCCTCCACCTCCCACCCTGTGTCCACAAGATTCACTTTTCCTCCACTAAAGACAAGAGAAACTGTGCAGGATTCATCCCATCCCTGTGCCCTGGGGCTGGAAGGAGGGAGAAGAAAAAAACCCCAAGGTAACCTTAGCAACTGGATCCAATGGTTTTGGATTTAGCCTCCTGAATGAGAGAAAGCAGGAGATTCAAGATGGGAACTCCCTGCAAAGGCACTGCTCACCAGCTCTCATCTCCAGGAAAAAAAGGTGTTTTCTTAGCAGTGAGAATCTTCATTTTTTGCTACTAGATGCCCCCTGTGCCCAGCTCTGTAGACAGCACCAGCAGCTCATGAAAATGTACAGTTGCCAGAAGAGAAATTGAGATTTTTCAAGCTGTTTGAATTGGTCATTCCACCCACAAGCCCCCAATTCAAAGAGAAAACAGCCAGATGTTTATAAACAGCCCCAAGCAGGCCCTTGGGCCAAAGAGGTTACTCTCCACTCAGGGTTTCCTGAAAACAACACAGCACCACTTTTCCCAGAGGACTGGGGAGGAGAATGTTTAATTACAGCCCAACAGTGTGTGCTCATCCTGATGGGCTTGGATTCCCAGGAAGGAATGAAAAGTTGTGTCATTTAGTTTGAGAAATACTACAGGCTTGCAGGAGGAAAATAAAAGGCAAGACTTTGGGAGGCAGATGATTTCCAGTGGATTTAATGGAACTGTTCTGGTTTTATTGTTAAATTTGAGTGGCATCTGCAATTCTCAATGAGTGGAAGGCAGGAAAAAAACCAAAACAAAGCAAAAAAAACCCAAATACAACCAAACCCCAACCAACCAACCAAACTCCCAAGCCTCTACTAACACTGAACACCTTCCTGATGGGAATTTTTCATTTAATAAATTCCATTTATTAACCTCCAGCAGGCCTGAGAGCACGTGAAGAATGTCAAGAGAAACCCAGGTCTGGCAATGAAAGCTGAGGGAAAACAGCCTCTGTGTTTTGGAAGGAGGGCAATGAGAAATTAGAAGGAGAAATTTAGGAACTGTAAAGCTAAAAATAGTAGAAAAATTACATAAATAAGAAGACCAAGTGCACATCTTGCTGGGTACTTTGCTGAGCAGCAAAGAAGATTATTTTTTTTTGCTGGATTTATTAGAGAAACCATTCAACTTTTGAACGTTAAAATAACAAAACCCAAGCCTCCTTACCAGTAACAAACTGGGTTCCAGCTCTAGCGTTTCTCCTGCACCAGCTGAGGACATCAACAGCCCTAGGGCAGCACAGACTGGCTCCGGGGGCACCTCCTGGAGGGGAGAGATGGACCTGTGGGGCAAAGAACAAAGGCAGGAGCAATGAGGAGTCGTTAGCCACAGGACTGCCCAGCAGCAGGATGCATTTGGAAGTGTTTTCCCTCCCAGCTCACTGCTGATAACCCCTCCAGGACTTAAAGATGTGACCTGCAAACCCATCAGTGTGTTGCAGGTGCTTAGAGCCTGCTTGTGTTTTGCATTATAGCAGCAAAGAGTTACTTCTGAAAGTATGGGGAAGGGGGGAAGTCTAAGTTTAGCTACTAAAACTTCAAAGAAATCCTTGGAACAGCAGTGTTTCCTGGTGGGGAGCTTTTCCAAACCTTTCCAACACTTGAACGGCTGTTTGAAGAGATTGTGGCCCCAAGGGCACTAATTCACCTGAGCTGACCTGGCAAATACTGAGCTTAAGGAGCCACCAATACCCAAAATAATCTAATTTGCAAAGGAATATTCAAGAGGATTTTGTCTGGAGGTGCCTTCCTGGTTAATGTCTACTGTCATTCGAGGTCAGGAGACTAAACAATCCTAAGACTGGGAAAATTCTGTGGAAAATAAAGTTACTTGGAGCAAGACACCTCCACAGACAGGCTCCTCATTTGTTTTTCTAGCACAAAACAGATTGTTTTCTCTCAAACAGCATAACACAGAATCACAGAGGGTCAGGGCTTGGAAGATCCTCTAGTCCAACCCCCCCTGCCAGAGCAGGATCACCTGGATTAGGTCCCACAGGAACAAAGTTGGATGCATTTTAATACTTGGGAGTTATTTACATCAATCTAAACCCACTTGCAATGTTTAAATTCCACTTGAAGCCTCTGCCTGAGCCTTATTCAAAACTTTAGACTGTTAACCATTCAAGTATCTGCCACACACTTCCCACCTCTGCTTCAGCCACCTGCAGTACATGGCTCAGCTCCCCTCAGGATAATAAACCATCAATCAATACCCACTGATCTCCAGCCTGACCTTCTGCAGCAACAAGATTGTGCAAGAAACCAGCAGAAGCTAAAAGCTGAGAAAGCTCCACCACAAACTGATGGCATTACAAACAGGGAAATAGCCAAGTGATAAGGAAAATCCAAATCTTCTGATGGCAACCAGCAGGAAAAAAAACAAAAACCCCGAAAACAAATCTGACCCAATTGAAGCAAATAGCACTGACTTTGTTCTCAGTTTCTGTTGCAGGCTGCCAAGCTTTCCCTCTCCCTCTCAGTCTGATTGCTTCTCCATAGCAATTGTTTTGGCCAGCTCCTTTTAGCCCTCTGATTGAGACAGTTGCAAAAATAAACCCAGGGATTGAGGGAGTCAGCCTGACACAGACACAGGGGAAATCACTGCTAGCAAAGTCTCAAGATTCTCAATCTTCAAGATTCTCATTGACACCTCTGTCCCAGAGCAGTCAGGAGAGCTGAGCCCTGCACTGGGTTTGCCCTGCTCCTTGCTTTGAGCTCTGCACTGAGCCAGCCCTGGTTAGCAACACTCAACTTACCAGTGCTGGAAAGTGATTCCTGTCAGCAAGAGTAAACCTCGGGATGCTTCACAGCTGGGCAGGGCATGACTTAGGGAACTGAGGCACAGAGCCTGTGGTAAGGAGCTCCAAAAGGTTCTTCAGGTGTCCTGCATTTGGGGATGGGAAGAAGAAGAGGCAGAAATTCAGCTGAAGCTGAGATTGTTAATGTCCCAAGCTGCAGTAACTGCCTATTGACAGCTCTGCCTTTCAGACCAGAAACATCCTGATGTGTTTCAGGAAAAGTGGTTTATTTAGCCCTTGTGCTGAAGAGTTTACCACAAACATTTTAACTATTCAGTTCTGCTTCAAAGGAATTCCTGGGAAAAACCAGCATTAAACAATTGTAACAGCATTGCTCCTGTTAAACACCATGCTTCCAGTTGGTGTTGATGGGACACCTCCATCCACTCACTTCACAGGGGGAGCAACAAACTCACTTTAGAGCTACAGTGATTCCCCTCAGTGTTAGTTTTGAAAGCAAAAAGCCACCAGAGCTACAGGAAAAGCAGCAAACCCCTACCAGAAGGTAAAAAACTTTCTTTTCTCATGCTTGTAAAACCTCTGCAGCCCAAAGCAAGACCATTCCAACTGGCAATCCAGCAGGATGCACCTTTCCACTAGGTGCAGGCTGCCAGCTCCCAAGTGCTTACTTGCCATCATATTTCTTTAGATTTCCTCTGCATTCCACTTACTCATTTCCCCACAACTTCCAGCTCTCTCCATCGTGGAGAGCTCCAACCTGGCACACAAACAGCTGCTTGGATGGGTCCCCTGCTTTTGATCCCCACTCTTTCTCCTGTGCTTGCACCAGAGGAGATCCAACCCTGCCCATCCCCTTTCAGCAGGAACCCAGAAGAGCTTGGCCAGAGCTTAGAAAGCACCTTCCAGGGCACTAAGTTTGAGAAGCCTGGAGAAATAGAAGAATTTAGCTACAGAAATACCTGCTGCACTAGCAGTGAAGATTAAAAAGCCACCCTGAAAAAACCCAAGTGGCTCTTGTGACACTCACCTGTCCAAGTGCCACCACCTCCTCCAAGCTTCTGCTTAAAAACACAGGAGTAATGCAACCAAAAAGTCTTTGCCACATCTATTAGCCAAAAAAACCCCCCACAAACCAACCTAAAAAGCACCTTCAAAACTGAAAGAGGATTTGAGAAGTGTATCACCCTGGGAATTGCCCTGAAGAATGGTTTCAGCTTTTCAGCCAGGGGATCTTTGCTCAAGTTCCCAAAACCAGGAGGTGAAAAGGGAGGGAGCCACAGAGGGAGGGAAATCCTCAGGTCATTTTTCAAGAGCAAAGGATAGTGGTGGGAG
>VYZU01069960.1:11777-38131 GCA_013401355.1 Ceyx cyanopectus
ATGAATATATTGAATAATACTGGACCCAGCACTGACCCTTGGGGGACTCCACTAGTCACAGGCCTCCAGCCAGACTCTGCTCCACTGACCACAACTCTCTGAGATCTATTCTTCAACCACTTCCCAATCCACCTTATTATACCATAACTAAACCCACACTTCTCAAGCTTGGCTGTGAGAATCCCATGAATATGAATGTTTCTGTGGCAGACTGAAAGCTGTCCTGCTTGGAATATTACAGTGCTTGAGATTCTTCCCAGGTACAGTGGAAGATAATTTATGAAAGTACTGTTTTTTAAATCAGAGTTGGCACTAACACAAGTCTCACAGCTCTGAAGTTCAGATCTAATTTCTAATTAGATTTCACAAAGCTAGATCACAACAGAAGACAAAGTTTTTTTACCGAGACGAGGATTTTTAAAAAAAACAATTAAAAGTTTTAAGATAAAGCTATGTTTACTTATAAGTAGGTGTTCTGGAGAACAGCTTAGGAAGCACTGTGTTGATGACTCTTAAACATTACACTTCTTTTTCAAAAGCATAGTCTTAAAAATATTCTTTTTGAAAGGATTTATCATGTTGTAATTAAGGTTTCCATATAATACCTCTCCCCTTTAGCCTTGAAAAAAAAGGAAGATTCAAAACACAATGACAACTCAATGAAAGAAGCAAGAACATTGCCAGAAGTTACATAAAAGTTGATGTAAACTACTGGTGTTATTATATGCCAAGAAGGCAGGAGAAACAGTCAGGTGACAGAAAGCTTCTTTAACATACTATTTATAATGTCTGCTACTAATTTTCTTCCTTAGACCTCATGTTTCTGACTAATACACAAAATTAAACTATTTGCATACATATGAAAAAATCATATTGAAACTTTAATGTGTGTCAAAGCCCAGAAGTGACATTTCCCAGCTTCCAACTGAGAGCGGCATTTTGGCTGGTCTTTTATTCATGACACACACAATGAGTCATACATGCTGATAAACAGCACAGAAACGGACATTATTTCATTAGCTCCTATATTTTCTAAATATTTCTCCAGTCTGAAGAGAGCTGCAATTTCATTAAGTACCACCACTTAAGGGCCTATTTAATTTGCAATATTAACTATATTCCCTATAGCATTTAAACTTTTTTACTCCTTAAGTGGCAACCTATCCATTTCATTATGAAGTCTTACTCTGTAATATTTATAGTTTAAAAATATATGCCTATAAGGGAATGACACTATCCAAGCTGACAATTTATTACTATTTCAGCCCATATACAGTACTTTCATTATGCTGTTACTATACCTTTTCTGTCCATAAATTTGAATTAACTAGTCCTTCTGCCTGCAGGAAATCTTGTACAATTAGCAAGAGCTTGAAGGCATTTTCAGCATGTGTAGGGAGAGCTTTTGAATCTCTGTTTTCAGTGACTGACCATTCTAACATCTTCTCCAGCAAGCTGCATGGAAAACAAAAGTAATCCAGAAGTAATTATTATGTGTTTTAAGTGTAAGTGGCTTTAAAAAAATCCAATTAAGCATTTAATTGAATCTCTTAGTCTGCAGTGACATAACTACTGTCTTCTCGATAAGCCAATGAGCTAAAAGAGATTTTGAGAAGCTCATGAAACCACAATACCGTTTGAAAACCTTAGGGCCATTTGACACTAGTAAATAGGTAGCAGAATATACTTCTGACAGTATGTGAAGAGAGAGCAAAGAAAAGTACATCTTGTTGGGAAACACCCACCCCCTTCCCAGCTTCACTAAGGGCCCTTATTTTCTCTATTTTTCCACAGAAGGAAAGAACCCATCTTTGAACTGTACACTCACTTGAGTTTTATTTCATCAGAAGGCCGTAGCAATTCGTTAGATACCCCCAGTTTGGTCAGTGCAGAAAACACCTGTCCTCTCTCAATCCAAGCAGCATCATCAGATTTTTCAATGCCTTTCCACATTATACACAGCAGGATGTCTGAAAGTAACTGTATGAGTTCATTATCATCCCCCTAAAAAAGAAGATAAGTATTTACAGCCCCTCTGGTGTAGAAAACCTTTACCATGTTTGTCGTTAATTACAGTCCTTACGTTTGCATGTTTCAGTGTTTTGAAAACTCTACAGTCCTAAGTCAAATCAATTGCTAAATACCTAAAAATGCAAATATAAGAGACTGTGACTTGCTTTATGTCATAATACACACTGACGATCTCTACATCATTTTTTCAACCTGAACTTTAGCCACCCTGAATTTTTTTACAGCAAGTCTTCACCGTGCCTCCTCCAGACAATAAAGGATATCAAAATATAGATAGAATCATAGAATGTCAGGGGTTGGAAGGGACCTAGAAAGATCATCTAGTCCAACCCCCCTGCCAGAGCAGGGTCACCTAGACCAAGTCACACAGGAACGCATCCAGGCGGGTTTTTCATGTCTCCAGAGAAGGAGACTCCACAACCTCCCTGGGCAGCCAGGGTGGGGAGAGTTTGTAGTTTTTTTCCTTTGTGGTATTTTGGTTTTTGCTGTTTTAACATCAAGGCTATCCCAACTAGACAACAAAACAGATAACACATTATAAGAGGAAATACCCCTTCCTACTATAAAAGACCTGTATTGTTTGCTTTTTTTGATGGATGATGGGAGTGGGGGGTAAAAAGGACAATCATTATCCATCAGGAAAGTAATAAAAAAAATGAAAAGGAACTGCAGACATTTGGAGAACTTAACCACATAGGACATTAATTACTTACTCCTTGGGTTTCAAACAAAGATAGATCTGCAGCGAAGCTCACATCATTTATAACACCCATCTCCTTGTCAGGCTGCCCAGAGAATGGTTTTGTGTTCTCTACAGGTGATGGTGTGCTGGGCTGGCTATCTGTCATCTGATTCACAATGTCAGCCAATTCATAAGAGTCAACACTGGACAAATCTAAACTCAAATGTGAAGGATTACTGTGCCACAATTCTTCTCTGTCCTCTGACCTAAAAGACATCTCTGCTGTAGATGCATCTTCCATTGGCATAATAGAGAAATGCACAGGGACATCCAGGGATTTGTTGTCTTCTAAACTCCACTGATCAAACAGACCATTAACAGATGCAAAGACAGCAGTTTTGTCTCCCTCTGTCTTATCAGGTTGATGTTTCTGAAACTCTTCAGCAGGAGGCTTTTTTTCCTCTTCCCGTGAGGAATCAGACTTGTTCTCTTTAAAGCCAATGCAGACCTTGGAGTTTTCTTTCAGGAATAGTCTAATAAAAGTGTCCTGCCAGCCCAGCTGTTGAGAAATCTGTTGTGCTGCATCCAATTGGGTATGCAAAAGGTGCAAAACCTAAGGATAGGAAAAAACATCCCATACCTATACATTAATTTTAGCTTATAACTGCATTCATTCTAGCTTTTTAATTAAACTTTTTATCATCTTAAGGGGGGTTTTTGGCTTTTTTTTTTTTTAGAACCTTGTAGAAGAGCCATAATCAAATTATAATAAGCAAACAAACCACAAATTCACTTTTATCATTAGAAATATATATTAAAAAAATAATTATCATGATTAGGGGAGAAAAGAAGCTATCAGAGCATATGGCTAAGTCCTCATATTTCTGCACTAATTCCTACAAAAGCCAGTTATCGTAACAAATATTCAAATTCAGACACTAGACTATAAAAAAAATGGAAAATCTAGAACAGAAAATATGCTTGACTGGAACTACTGAATACATTACATTAAAAAAAAAGCTGCATTATTAATAGTTTACCAATAGTGTACATTATAGTGTATTTTTTCACTTTCAGAAACCATAATAAACAATACAGTGCCTCGTTCAGTACTACTAATTCCAGTGACAGAAGCCAGAGAGATAAGTTTAAGAAAAGTCACTATTTTTAATTCTATCTCTTCCCCACATCCACAACCATTCTTTTGAACCATAATACGTTCTATCAAAATAACCTATTAAGAACTCAAGCAAAACTTTGACCATGGTCTTAAGCATCCTTCAAGAAAATTCAGTAAGTCTACTGTCTCTAACCTATAGAAAATGCAAACTATTTGAGAACCATGATAGGTGCTTTGCTTTTTAAAAGGACTTGAGTACACAAAATTCAACATTAAGTGACTGAAGGGCTTGATTTTTAACATAAAACATTGCTAAAGAAAGCAGTAGCAACAAATATTCACCACTATGTCTCAGATAATTAAGGTATCACCCTGGACAGCTCATGGGCTTAAAGGACAGTATTCCAGGCTTAAAGATGACAACTAACCTTTCGACAAATAACAACTCTGATGTTTATATCTGATCTATGAGCCAGATGCACTACAGCTATGAGGTCTTTGTAATTCACAGCAGGATCTGTAGGGGAGAAAGAAAAAACAACACGCAAGAGAAATATTAAAAATTGCCTTGAAGTTCACATCTACATCCAGCAGCAGTAAAGGGAACCAACGCTCAGGGAACTAAGAAAATACCAGCTGAGACTAATGAGAACTTTGAATTCAATTGCTCTGTAAGGTCACAGGTCTGGTTCTCCTGAACAAAAGACAAAACATGTTTGCCTCTGAGCAACAGCAGTTTACTCATGGTAGACCCAACACTTGTCAATTACCTGCACACAGAATTTGGTTAAGAAGGTTTTTAATAAGAGAAACAGTAACTGGTGATTCATTCAGAAGGAGCCCCAGTCCAGAGTATCCCACTTCTCTGAGTCTCATCCGGTGCTTACTACGTTCATAAACTTTAGTACATTTCAGCATCTCTTCCACAATCTGCAGAAATAAAAGCACACAAACGCAAAATAAACACAAGGGAGCTTCCAGACCTCTTAAACTTAACTGTGATAGAATGTGCTGGTCCACTGTTTCTAAAGTTTACTTCGCAAGCTTACTTAAACATCACAAACATTTTTGGATTTTTTTAATATCCCAGTACTTCAGGAGCACACTCATTCCATTGTGACTATGTCAGTAACATCTAGCTAACATAACAGAATCAAAAATTAAAACTTGAATGATCATTAAGTTTGTAATTTCTTTCAGTTCTGTAGTAAGACCATTGAAAAATACATTTGTATATTAAATTGATTAATTTAAGAACACGCAATACAATTAATTACCTTGAACACAAGTTCTTTAAGCCTGTCAGAGTACCTTTGATGCAGTAACAGAGCATAAAGAATATCAGCATTTCCTGGTTCGAAAAGCAGTAAAAAAAGCTGGTCTGGGGTTGGACTGGAATGAAGGAGGTTGAAGAGAACATCCAGAATTCCACAGAGCTACAAAATTAAGACAACTAAATTAATCCACAGTTCATTCAGATTTCATTATCTGTTTAGGGAAGATTTTCAATTTTACCCTTTTCTTGTTACAAAATATACACCTTTTCTGCTCAGTATTACTGCATTTAAAATGATATTATTTTGGATAATTTTTTTTCTCTACATAGAACACAGTATCAAACTATTATTAGAGCTACAAAGCAAGTTCAAGTTCTGTTGCTGTCTTCAAAATAGAAACCACATCATTACAGTTTCTGATCAGTTGAAGTACAATTCATTTGATTTTATGAACTAAGAGAACTATTCAAATTGTAGTAGTACATATCATATGCTTTCTGCCCTCCAGGGGAAAATTATAACTGGTAAAATATGACCACCTGTATATGGCTAACTTTGTCAAGTTTCCACTGTGCTTCTATAACTTGCCTCAGCCACAGCTAAACAAAATTATGCAGGAAGTGACAACATGCTTGGGGTCTTTTTCCTTTCTTGTTTTCCCCTCTTTTAAGCACACAAAGACACAAGATTTCAAAACACCAAGAAGCAAACCAAAAACATGTACAGTTTAAACTGTTAACTTATGCAATACTGGATACCTGTTCCTCTTCACTGGTGGCAGCTATGTATCCAACGATGCTCTGTATTTCCTCATGTGTTCCACCTTTGCTCAGGAAATACTTGATCAGTCCATAGAGGGATGTCCGTATAGTTCTCAGGTCATCAGGAGTCAAATCACTGTCTTTACAGCCACTCCTATAAACCAATAACCAGGAAAAGCAACCTAAGGAAGCTCTTCATGATGCATTAATAGCAATTCAATTGTGCCAATTATGTAATTTTTCATCTACCCAGATATCCTTACAGAAGCAATCATTTTTTACTGAAGTAAGACAACCACATAAAAATAAGCAATAGTAGATCACAGAACATTAAGGGGTTGTAAGGGACCTTGAAAGATCATCTAGTCTAAGCCCCCTGCTAGAGCAGGATCACCTCATCAGGTCACAGATCAGACCTACTAAGTCTGTACAGCCCTGAAACACAGCATGTACTGATCTAGGTACAGATCAGAAGTTCAAGTTCCCCTCTCCCACCCTCTGAAAGAAAGAGCAAGGTCTCTTGCCAGTCTTCCTCAATGACATAACTATACTCATATGCAAATATAAACCACCAAGACAGAAGCTAAAATATTTTTTAAAAAGCTGTACTTCGAATTCTACAACAATATAAATTATCTTAAAATTATAAACACCGTCCCTTTTCATAATGGTTATAATCTATGACTTTGCGTTATTGATAAGAAGTCCTTCCATTTTATCATTTTAATGACTTTTCCAAGCATTTCCAGTATCATAGACATAAAATTTTATATAACCCTACATAATAAAAAAGAATCACCACATACAATAATTGAGGAGTTAGAATAGGTAAAACCTATACCCATAATAAATCCTGAGTGTGTCTAGAAGAAACTGTACACCATATTTCTTTCTGAAGAGTCTTCTGCTGTCTTTGATGATCGTAGATAGATATTGTATATGCCCTACAATATAAAGTTTTCTATTAGAACCTAGATAAAGGTTTATTTCAGGTAAAAGGTACTGTGTCTTTGCACAGTTGCCCAAGTCCAAGAGCTCACCAATTCTGAAGGGGAAGTCCCCACTGTTCCAGATACTAAAGTCAAAAAGTAAGTGTTGATACATCTGTTGCAACAGCTGCATGTTCTTCTCTACCGAGACTTGTTCTATCAACAACTGTACAGCCATCAGGACATTCACGTCCATTAAGTTGCTTGGCACCTTTCAAAATAACAACAGGTGTTAGCACTCAATATTGAGCAACCTCAAGCTTTTTTTTTTTAAATGAAATTAAGATTCTTTTTTTGTCTTCTACATCAATTTCTGATTCCATCAAAGCAATACAAGAAACATAAAACCAGACTAGTTTGAATAATCATATAACAATATAAAATAAAATGCAGTACATGAAAAAACAAAACACCATGTTTCACTTTGAAGTTCAAGACCAACTCCACACATCTTTCTGTTTTCAGAACCACAAGAAAGAAAATCACAGACTAAGGAGACCTTTGAAGACCCTTGCATCCTGGCCAAACTAAAAGATATGCAGGACCTCATCCATAACATTAAGTACTGAAAGATGTTTCTCAAATTCACTCACCTTCTGTAACAAGGCTCCTAGGGTGGCAACTCCATGGGAGTGAATGAGATTCTCTTGATTAACATGGTGTCTCTGAATAAAGTGTTTTATCATCAAGATGAAAGTTGCAACAATGTTCTTCTCTAGGCGTGCTTCTGCAAAACAGAAAAAGCATAGTAAAAGCCTCATAGTTTATTTTTGGACTACTGCATAAAAGTAGAGAGGAAGTAGTGAAATCGTGTTCAAATTCCTCACAATTTCCTGAAATTCTCAACTCCTTTTCTGTTCATTCCCTAGCTCTATGCTGTCTTTAGATTTTTTTTTTTCAGCGTAGTCACAGCCATTCTATGCATGCCTCTCCAGAAAAAAAAGATACACCCAAAAAAAAAAAGAGACAGAGAAAAAAGCCGGGTTTTTTTACTTCACTCCACCATTTCATATTTGAAACAAGAACAAAAAAAGTACTGTTTTTCCTTGCAAAGTCTTATTTCCCAGTGGTTTCTGTTAAGATCAAAGTTCATTGTCAGTATCACCATTTCCTGGTTTGAGTGAGAACAAAACTAATTCTGTTCAGTGATTTTACTTTTCAGCTCAGTTCTTCGAATTAACTGCATTGTTGGAAGTTAGCAGCATGTTTTTGCAGACAGTGTCTGCTGCCAGCAGTGAGAACAGCCCGCGTTTAGAGTTACTGCTAAGGGTTGGTGTATAGACCAAGGCCATTGCTTGGACTTGTGTACTACACTGGGGGTTGCAAAAAGTGAAAGTCTGCACCTGCAGGGAGGAACAGCCAGGACAGGTGACCCCAAACTGACCCATGAGGGATTCCAGCCCATATATGTCATGTTCAGTATACAGCTGAGGGATCAGGAGGCTCTCGCCCCTCTCTGCGCTCCCTTGGCCCGCTTGGATCAGGTGCTCTTTCGCTTTCTTCCTTGAGCATATGAGGAGGACTCTGTCCATTCTGCCTTTGATCCCAGTCTGAGTGTTCCTGAATCCAGTGCCCAAATCCAGCTTCTGAACACAGTTCCCATCTGCTGCAGGGCCCAGTCTGGCACTCTCCCAGTGTCTGCTCCACAGAGTCAGTGGTGATGGTGACATAATTACCATAGGGGGGATGGGTTTGATACTCGTTTTGCACAAATTCCATTATTATTACTATTTTAATTTTCCTTAAATCTGTTCTGGTTTCCTTTTCTAATTCATAAGTCTCCCTCCCTTGTTTCCTTTCTCTTCCCCTTTGGGGAGGGAGGGGTGTTAATAGGAGTGTCTGTTGTAGGTCTAAGGGGCTACCCTCAACCAGGACATACCACAATTGGATTTTTTAAATCTATTCTAAAAGAGTTGTTGTTTAGTTTTGTTTGTTTGTTTGTAATTTTGTTTGTTTCTTTTGTCATTCGGGTTTTTTTAAGTGTGTGTGTGTTTACTGCCCATGTGTTGAAGAGCTAGGAAGCTGAACATTTTCTTAAGAAAACAAAAGTTTGCAGCATCAGAACAGTACTGTTTAGCCAAAGTCTTCATGTGGCTGTCTACACTCAAGTTGTAGGAAAGCTCCTCATATTGACATGAGGACAATTTCTCAATAATATCAGACCAAACATTTCAGAATAAAATTTTACAACTGCATACTTTTACACTTATGTCCTAATAAATCATGAAAAGAAAATTAATGCTATTACCTATAGCTTTATTTGGAATATAGTGGTAAGTTAATTGTACATAGTGCTGATTTCCTGATGTTCAATATCCACATCAGATACCTAGGACCAGAAGCCTCTCAGCTTCACATAGGTAGTCTGGAAAAGCCAGTACATAATAAAATGGTTTTTTGTCATTCACAGAAAGACTTTAAAAGTCAAGGTAAAAATATTTCAGTTCAGCTGTACTTTCTTACCTGATGCCTTTGTAGAAGACAGTACAACCCAGTCTCCCTCTACAGGGGTAACCAGTTCTAGGGGTAGAGTTTCCCTTTCAGATTTCTCAGGCATCTGTCCACCAAGAAAACTGATCTGCTCCAGCAATGGAAAAAGCACATTTACTCCACCAATACAGTTGATCATATCCTAAATAAAGAAAAAAAGGGAAAAAAAAACATATATGTAACACTCCACACCCAACCCTCTTCCCACCACTGGGTGAAGAGAACAAGCTGCACTGTTGTCAAACTATTCATATCACAGCAAAATTAGCTAACAAGTGTTTACATTTTCTGAACATTACTCTCCATAAATCTGCATGTGCACAGTGCAGCTCCAACAATATTTCCGTATTGATTAGTTTGCAATTACATTTGATTGTTCACTATTTTGTTGGTCTGAGGTTTAGTTTGGTTTTTGTAGGTTTTTTTTTCTAAAAAAAAAAAAAAGCAGCTTATACTTATACATTCATACATTTTTCCTCATGACAAAAAAAAGATGTGCCATTCTACTGACAAGTTTTCTACATTCAGACTTTGGATTATTTTTTCTCAAAACTAAGAGCCCTTAAAAAAAGATTCTGGCTATAAAACAGAATTGGATGTATTCTATTCTCTCTGAATTTTTTAAAAAATAAATCCTTATATATGTCACTATTTGCAGATCAAACTCTGTTTTCTCATGCACAAAGCTAAACCCAGAGCTGAATTTTAACATTAAAAAGTAGTGATCTGGGAACAAATAAACAAACAGGTACATCAAGGTATTTCTTAAGCTGGTGTGCATTTCATGGTTTCCTTCTCCTCTCCATAAAGTAGAAAGCAGAAGACTATTTGTTATTTTACACAGAGACATCTAATGGTTATGTAACTCGTATAAACAGTATTCTCTGCGTGGAGCACCAAGAAAGTCTAACACTAACACTAAATCTCATCGGCAGTTTGGAGTTGACAAAACTCTTGAGTTGTAATTCTATAGAATGAAGTCAACTCTGAACTGCCTGTAACATGAGACTAAGAAATTAAGTCATTAACCTGAAGGGCATAAGGACCCTATGCTGTGAGAAAACAAAACAAAATCAAAAATATAGAACAGTTTTACTATAATAGAATGTTTGAGGAGGAGACTGGAAACAGAAAATGCTAAAGCTCCAATGTTAACGTAGCAGTAGTACTGTGATTACAGCTACTAGCAAAAGTTAAACAAAGCTTATTTGCACAGCCTGTAAGAATCAGATATCCCAATGTATGCAACAATAAGGAAAAACATGATGGACAATTAGTGCATAGCAGAGACAGAAAGAGGCGTACCACAGAAAGACATTTAAAACAGAAAGTGATACCTAGTGAATATTTGGTGTTTTCTCTGAAATGAGGCTTTTGGACTGTGAGATCATCTAATCTTGCAAACCCAAACCAAAGGTGAATAAGATAACTAGATTAACTTATCTTTTTCAACAACTGCTAGATTCTTGTAATATTTTAATTCCACACCTTGTTTTCTGCTGAAGTTAGTTTGCATTTTGATAATTTTTTTATATGACTAACAAAGTCACAAGTGCTGATTTAACCCTACTGATCTTAATCTGAAACTGCAAGAAAACCGTAACAGAATCCCCTAAAAATAAAATGTTTTCAATACACAGAAAGACTATGAAGAGTAGTCAGCTATCACAGAATATCTTAATCCCTTATTTATGACATTAAGAGCAGTAGCCATCACAAGCTCTCAATAAATGTCATGTAATTATTACTCTAGCTATAGCACTAACCCATTAATTCTCATTACAAAAACATGCTTTATCTGCTAAATGTTATTTGCATTATAACAACTTCCTGCATTCCAAAAGCTAGGTTACTGTATCCAACCACTGCCCTATTTTAATCAGGTTCTATCTCTTCAGTATACATTTACCTTGATGTCCCAGTTCACTACTTTATTTCCAGTTAGTCTTCCGTGTAAGAGATTTGAAGACAGGTCAAGACAAATTGGATTTCTGCAGGCCTGTTAAACAAAATGAAGAGGCTACAATATCATCTAGGAAACAATTTAGATCCTTGAACACATAAGATACCTGAATGGTGTGCAGTATGTTTCAGGAAGTCAGTACCACTGTGTTGATATTAGAGAATTATAACAATATGAACCCCTGGAACATCATATATATTATTAACATTCATTATTGTACAAGAAAATTCTGTCTTTTTGCCAAACAAGAACAAAACCTATCTCTACACAAGACTAGAGTTTAAGAATGTCCTTGCTGTTCCTTACCTTCCCACAATAACCACAGCAAAAAGCTGGTATGCCTGTTTTATTAAACAGAAATAGCAAAGAAAAAAAAACCAAACATCTAGAACATATTGTGAAATTACTTCACACTATGTAAACAAAGAGAAAATAAGTATTATTTCATACCTTTGGTGTATAATGAAGAAGCACCTTACTGGGGAGATCTGCTACTTCAGCCTCCTGAGATTTCCAAGGAGATAAACAATTTGGACCTATTAAAGAAAAAAAGATATAAAATTATGCAACATAAAAATTTAAGAATCCAATGGATATTAATGTTGACATGTACAAAATTTATACTACTATATTTTGTTGAAACAACAAATAGGATACACTGAACCATAACTATTTGAGACATGATTTGAAGGTCTCTATGACTTAATTCATTCCATAGGGTCTGCTTAAAGGGATTCTTGATAAAAAGCTAAACTACACTAAGTAGGGTTTTTATACATTCAAACAGCTCTAATGTTTCTGTTTTTTGAAATCTCATATTTGTCACCACTCTGTAATCAAGTCAAGTGTCCAGAAAATGAGTGATCCTAAGGATAGTTTTGTTTAGTAATACAAAATATTTCTTCTAAATTATAAAAGTGTTTTTATGCTGATCTCTCACAACTTCAAGTCATTACTGAACTTAATACCTTAAGACCTGGATCTGTAAGACATACTTTATCAGAATATTTTGGTTTAAATGACCACTTAATAAATTATTGTGGAAAAATACCAAAGTATAAATCACCTATAAGTGGACTATCAAAACAAAGGCAATATTTTAAAGAGTCTCAACTGTAAACCCACATGTAGGCAAACAGTAGCAAAAATAAAGAACAATGAAATGTTCTAAGGCCTTGATTTTGGCAAGTCTGTGCATATGAAAAATAGATGAGCTTATGCAAACATAACGTTTTAAATAAAATTTCATAAAATATTTATAACAAAAGTTTAAAATTGAATGATAAGGCCCTCTCACTTAGGTCAGCTCTGCAGTTCTTAATGGATTGCAACTTCTTCATTAGGTGCCTTTGTAGAGTAAAACTTGTTGGGGTCTTGCCCATAACTCTTCTTCCACTAAAACCATTACAATCACAACTTACCTGCTAAATATAATGCTTTCACCTGAGGAGGTTGCAGTGCTTCATGAAAGATGATAACTGATCCAAGTTGGCCCTCCAAAGACGTTGGACATCCCCATTCACTGTCCTGAGTCCCTGCTGAGATCATCTTGGTGATGAGCTCTGGTTTTCCAAGCATCCCACTCCAACTTCCTGTAGAGAGAATTCCCCCAAGGGATGTCCGATGTGGCATAACAGGGGAGGAAAAAGGCGGATCTGGTATCTGAGATGGAGGAGGAGTTGTTGTTCTTTGACCAGCTGAACCAATACAGCAAGAAGTAAAAGACTGGAGAGTCACACATGGAAGAAATAAAACAGAACAAACTTGTAAATCTAATCTCCTTTTTTCACAGTTCACAACATGAAACTGAAGACTACTTCTGGCAAACCTGAACTAAATAAATTAAACCAAGAGCAACAAGTCCTGGTGTTCTCTCAAAAGTAAGTAATTAGCAGAGTAGGCCCAGAAAAAAAGAGCAAATACTTACCACAAAATAATAGAATTATATTCCAAAATAGTAACCCAGAATATCTGCTACTGTACATTTCTCCTATCAGTTATTCCACTCAAATAGATGCTCCCATGGAAAGATTACATGCCATACTTTTTAACTACCTTGATATTTATCATGCTTATTCTACAGATAGTCTAAAACACAGAGTTTTGTAAGCGTTATACTGATTTCTTTATGACTGTGTACAATTTCAGTGTTTGCTCAACATGTTTAGGAAATATCAAGTCAGGACTTATAGAACAGGGAAGAACATTCAGTGTTGTAGCCCAACTTAAAACTGATTTCTTCCATTAAAAGAATGGACAATCCTTAGAAAGAAAACTAAGGATGACATGTACTCAATTTTGATGGTTAGTGTGTTTTTTCATGCTAAATATGTGGACATTTCTTAATGTTAGATAAACTGCATGTAAACTGATTATCCAGTTTACAAAGCAGGTATAAGATTAGAATGTTAAGGGGATACACAGAAAATACAAGTAAAAAAATGTTACTGCTGAAAACAACAGAATTATTCCTCACTGAGTACTGTCACACCAATCGTACTGGCAGAGCTGTGATATATTATGATTGACACATATGTTATGTCAGTATGCTCAGGTCATTATGTTGGGAAACCCCTAAAAATCTAATCAAAGTAATCTGGACTTTTGTTTTGTTTTTAAACTGAGATAACTAAACAAGCATTAATTAATGGTTAATTATACTCCAAACTGATACTCTGCAAACAGTCCAAAGTTGAACAAAAGCTTATTAGCAATATGCAAAGATATTTTAAACTCTTACACAATTTCCAAATTAAAAAAAGACAAGTATGTTCTCATTTTTTCTAAGAGCTCATCATAACAGGGGTATGACTCAGAAGGTAAACTTACTTCATTCATGGCAGGGAATCGAAGTGGGGCAGAGACCTTTTGCTGTCCATTGACGTAGATGTACACAAGGCTCTGACCAAAGGGCCTCTTCCCAGGCATGTGAACAATAGTTATGTTGTGCTGGTTAAGGAATATAAAATAATTATTAAAAAGAAATTAAGTGACTCTATGGAAATATTTAACTTAATCTCCGAGGAAACTACTTAAAATACATCAAAAAATCAACAAGAAGACCCCTATCAGCTGCTTCCATTTTCAAACAGTTTACATGTAAAACAGGTTTCTGAAAGGAGATACAGCTCTTTCAAGATAATGCACATCAGGCCTTAAGTACAGCATTAGAAAAGGGGAAGGCAGAAACACTGTAGCACATTTTATTCATTCACATAGCACCATACCATCTGTGCATTTTATAATTTAATATTCAAAACTATGCATGTTAAAAAAAAAATCTAAGGAGAATAACCAGCTTATCAATAAGAAATGTTTAATAGTATATACATAGCTCAAACAATCACTAATGTACATGGAAATTGCTTGCATTATTGAGACTAGATTTGTTCTTATGCAATGAATTATTTAAACATGATAAAATATATTATTTGCAAAATAAGCAAAAAAAGATAACTTTAACTGAGCTAACAGTACTATCCTAAGCAGTGTTTTTCAGTATCAAGTCTTACCCAGAGAGAGTCAAAAAAACAATGGTCAGGCAGCATCACTGTTGCATATTCCCTCTTCGTGCAAACTGCAACCACCAACACCCCAGAGCATGTAATAAATGCTTCAAAACCCATACCACTTCCAGTAAAAAAGCTACAGAAAAGACAACAGAACACACAATCAAGGACTGACTTCATCAAAACACCTAATGATACATTAATTAAGAAGAGAAACAACTTGAGCTATTTGTTGCTGGTATAGTATTTGACTAGCTTGTTCCAAGAAAAGATCCAAGATAAAGAACTGCTGTAAGGATGGGACCCCAAGGCACAGAACATGCAGGCCAAAGGTGATCCACAAAGCTCTCAAAGCATCTGGCAGCCTTCCCTCTTTTACATGAAAAAATAACCTATATCCCAACAAGTAATGCCTCAGTTCGACCCACACAGCTTAACCTGCTTCTGTGACAAAGTCCTGCCCACTGCAGCCTCTGGAAGCTACAATATTATAACACAGAAGTGACTGGCCTGCTACCTATATTGTTTTATGTCAATTAAATTGTGTCTATCAGCCCCTAGTAAAGCTGACACCACTGCATGCACATTCATTATATCACTGTTACAGTCCATAGCTTTTCTCCATTTCCCTTGTTTCACACCACAGCATTGTATACAGGTATTTTATTTATTTTCAAGTCCAAAACAGCAAGTGAAATAACCAAGAAAATGCATGAAGTTAAATCTTTAATCTTATAGACAAATTTGCATTAAAACTGTTTGATGAGACAGTCATCCACATTTTTATGCACAATTATCTATCAGCAAGGACCTTACCATAGTACAGAATCTAAATGTCGTCATTCTTACATATCTTCTTTCACTTATATAATGGAAATAATAATCTGTAAACAGTTAGCTATAAATAAGCCCTGCAAGCACAAGTTTTCTTTGAGAAGCTTTTCATTTTTTAAGCACTTGAATACGAAAAATTATATAAATTGTGAACTGCGATCAAAAAAAACCTACTATGCACTCTTAGGCACCTTTGTTCCCAGTGGATGCAATTAACTACTACACTATTAAATAGCTACGTCTATCACTATAAATCACAAATACACATAGAACATTAATATTACAGACAATCTCAATAAACATAAGTTGTCTTACAATTAAACATTATAAAACATAGCAGCAAGATCAAATTTAATTAACTCAGCTTTGTGCTTACCATTTCAAGCTGAAACTATATTTTTAAACATATCCTCTTTTTTGTATGAATTTCAATACATATACAAATACTGGGTTAGTTTCCCAGAACTAGAATAATGTCTTGAAAATAGTACTTAAAATGACAGAAATCCTATCAGTTATTGGATTTCAATGTGAAGATGTACCAATTGCAGCTTTTTTAATTGTAATTCCACCCAATTCTAGACCTACAGTCTGCTCAAGGTCTTCACTGACAAACTCTGTAAACAGTGTTGTGGCTGTTCATCAAGTGGCACCCTTCATCAGGGCTATGCTATACAAATACAAAGGGCAGCCACAGAAAATAACATTACCGTGGTTTTTAATAAATAGAAGTAACACTCTAAGACAAAGAGGGCTAGAAAATACTAATTCTGTTACAAATAGCATTGCATTCTGCAGCATTTCCCTCAAAACTGCAGTGCAGTATAATGGACTGAAGGGAGTGAGAGATTCTTAAACCAGTATTCCCCTATTTATTGCTGAATGTTAGTACCCAGAAATTATACTAAGAACCATCCATGTCAATGTATTTAAACAAAGGTGTAATTTTCACTGTGTACTCTTCTAGAAAACAGACTTCATTACCTTTACAGGAAGAAGGGGGAAAGCTTTTTGGAGTGGGGATTTTTGAGAGACTGATTTANAAATTGTGTCTATCAGCCCCTAGTAAAGCTGACACCACTGCATGCACATTCATTATATCACTGTTACAGTCCATAGCTTTTCTCCATTTCCCTTGTTTCACACCACAGCAT
The DNA here is from genome assembly GCA_013401355.1 of Ceyx cyanopectus. Classification (NCBI taxonomy): domain Eukaryota; kingdom Metazoa; phylum Chordata; class Aves; order Coraciiformes; family Alcedinidae; genus Ceyx; species Ceyx cyanopectus. Next base: position 28,588 of record VYZU01069960.1, read on the forward strand.
TGTATACAGGTATTTTATTTATTTTCAAGTCCAAAACAGCAAGTGAAATAACCAAGAAAATGCATGAAGTTAAATCTTTAATCTTATAGACAAATTTGCATTAAAACTGTTTGATGAGACAGTCATCCACATTTTTATGCACAATTATCTATCAGCAAGGACCTTACCATAGTACAGAATCTAAATGTCGTCATTCTTACATATCTTCTTTCACTTATATAATGGAAATAATAATCTGTAAACAGTTAGCTATAAATAAGCCCTGCAAGCACAAGTTTTCTTTGAGAAGCTTTTCATTTTTTAAGCACTTGAATACGAAAAATTATATAAATTGTGAACTGCGATCAAAAAAAACCTACTATGCACTCTTAGGCACCTTTGTTCCCAGTGGATGCAATTAACTACTACACTATTAAATAGCTACGTCTATCACTATAAATCACAAATACACATAGAACATTAATATTACAGACAATCTCAATAAACATAAGTTGTCTTACAATTAAACATTATAAAACATAGCAGCAAGATCAAATTTAATTAACTCAGCTTTGTGCTTACCATTTCAAGCTGAAACTATATTTTTAAACATATCCTCTTTTTTGTATGAATTTCAATACATATACAAATACTGGGTTAGTTTCCCAGAACTAGAATAATGTCTTGAAAATAGTACTTAAAATGACAGAAATCCTATCAGTTATTGGATTTCAATGTGAAGATGTACCAATTGCAGCTTTTTTAATTGTAATTCCACCCAATTCTAGACCTACAGTCTGCTCAAGGTCTTCACTGACAAACTCTGTAAACAGTGTTGTGGCTGTTCATCAAGTGGCACCCTTCATCAGGGCTATGCTATACAAATACAAAGGGCAGCCACAGAAAATAACATTACCGTGGTTTTTAATAAATAGAAGTAACACTCTAAGACAAAGAGGGCTAGAAAATACTAATTCTGTTACAAATAGCATTGCATTCTGCAGCATTTCCCTCAAAACTGCAGTGCAGTATAATGGACTGAAGGGAGTGAGAGATTCTTAAACCAGTATTCCCCTATTTATTGCTGAATGTTAGTACCCAGAAATTATACTAAGAACCATCCATGTCAATGTATTTAAACAAAGGTGTAATTTTCACTGTGTACTCTTCTAGAAAACAGACTTCATTACCTTTACAGGAAGAAGGGGGAAAGCTTTTTGGAGTGGGGATTTTTGAGAGACTGATTTATTTTTTTTTTATTGTCTTGTTGGGAATTATGGACATTGAAACTGTAGAGAAACAAGTGTTATAACTAAGGAACTACACACTTATTTCTCTAACACAGCCTGGCTCTGGTGACAAACTGCTCCCTTTCACAAACTAAACACTATATATTGCATTCTAGGAAGATAAGCAGAAGTAACACATTGTATAGGCTACCATATGCCACAGGGAACAGAGGACTCAGCTTTATGCAGTTGAGGTATTATATAGTAACTATACCTATAGAGTTGCTTCCTCTTGCCACTTTTGCTAGTCATGGAAGGGTCCACCTGGTCCTGGTCAAGGCAGAGCCAAGCGTTGAAAGAAAATGCAGAGCCTGGCCACTTATGAATCGATGGGACAGCGATTCCAGCCATGCTGTGGTACAAGTTGAAATACTGCAAGGCACTGGCCAAGCCCTGCTTCCGGGCCATGGTGAGAATGGCTCGCGTCGCTGGAACAATGTAAGGGTGAGCTTGCTTCGCTTCCTCGGTCCTCAGGAGCTGCATTAGGTGAAGCAGTTCTTCCGAGCCCATTGACTGGCTCCCCAAAGAGCCCAGGAGGGCAATCAAGTTCTCTGCACAAGAACAATGGAGCATAGAGTGGGAATTCAACGTCTTGATGATATGGATGACCATNGAACTGCTGTAAGGATGGGACCCCAAGGCACAGAACATGCAGGCCAAAGGTGATCCACAAAGCTCTCAAAGCATCTGGCAGCCTTCCCTCTTTTACATGAAAAAATAACCTATATCCCAACAAGTAATGCCTCAGTTCGACCCACACAGCTTAACCTGCTTCTGTGACAAAGTCCTGCCCACTGCAGCCTCTGGAAGCTACAATATTATAACACAGAAGTGACTGGCCTGCTACCTATATTGTTTTATGTCAATTAAATTGTGTCTATCAGCCCCTAGTAAAGCTGACACCACTGCATGCACATTCATTATATCACTGTTACAGTCCATAGCTTTTCTCCATTTCCCTTGTTTCACACCACAGCATTGTATACAGGTATTTTATTTATTTTCAAGTCCAAAACAGCAAGTGAAATAACCAAGAAAATGCATGAAGTTAAATCTTTAATCTTATAGACAAATTTGCATTAAAACTGTTTGATGAGACAGTCATCCACATTTTTATGCACAATTATCTATCAGCAAGGACCTTACCATAGTACAGAATCTAAATGTCGTCATTCTTACATATCTTCTTTCACTTATATAATGGAAATAATAATCTGTAAACAGTTAGCTATAAATAAGCCCTGCAAGCACAAGTTTTCTTTGAGAAGCTTTTCATTTTTTAAGCACTTGAATACGAAAAATTATATAAATTGTGAACTGCGATCAAAAAAAACCTACTATGCACTCTTAGGCACCTTTGTTCCCAGTGGATGCAATTAACTACTACACTATTAAATAGCTACGTCTATCACTATAAATCACAAATACACATAGAACATTAATATTACAGACAATCTCAATAAACATAAGTTGTCTTACAATTAAACATTATAAAACATAGCAGCAAGATCAAATTTAATTAACTCAGCTTTGTGCTTACCATTTCAAGCTGAAACTATATTTTTAAACATATCCTCTTTTTTGTATGAATTTCAATACATATACAAATACTGGGTTAGTTTCCCAGAACTAGAATAATGTCTTGAAAATAGTACTTAAAATGACAGAAATCCTATCAGTTATTGGATTTCAATGTGAAGATGTACCAATTGCAGCTTTTTTAATTGTAATTCCACCCAATTCTAGACCTACAGTCTGCTCAAGGTCTTCACTGACAAACTCTGTAAACAGTGTTGTGGCTGTTCATCAAGTGGCACCCTTCATCAGGGCTATGCTATACAAATACAAAGGGCAGCCACAGAAAATAACATTACCGTGGTTTTTAATAAATAGAAGTAACACTCTAAGACAAAGAGGGCTAGAAAATACTAATTCTGTTACAAATAGCATTGCATTCTGCAGCATTTCCCTCAAAACTGCAGTGCAGTATAATGGACTGAAGGGAGTGAGAGATTCTTAAACCAGTATTCCCCTATTTATTGCTGAATGTTAGTACCCAGAAATTATACTAAGAACCATCCATGTCAATGTATTTAAACAAAGGTGTAATTTTCACTGTGTACTCTTCTAGAAAACAGACTTCATTACCTTTACAGGAAGAAGGGGGAAAGCTTTTTGGAGTGGGGATTTTTGAGAGACTGATTTATTTTTTTTTTATTGTCTTGTTGGGAATTATGGACATTGAAACTGTAGAGAAACAAGTGTTATAACTAAGGAACTACACACTTATTTCTCTAACACAGCCTGGCTCTGGTGACAAACTGCTCCCTTTCACAAACTAAACACTATATATTGCATTCTAGGAAGATAAGCAGAAGTAACACATTGTATAGGCTACCATATGCCACAGGGAACAGAGGACTCAGCTTTATGCAGTTGAGGTATTATATAGTAACTATACCTATAGAGTTGCTTCCTCTTGCCACTTTTGCTAGTCATGGAAGGGTCCACCTGGTCCTGGTCAAGGCAGAGCCAAGCGTTGAAAGAAAATGCAGAGCCTGGCCACTTATGAATCGATGGGACAGCGATTCCAGCCATGCTGTGGTACAAGTTGAAATACTGCAAGGCACTGGCCAAGCCCTGCTTCCGGGCCATGGTGAGAATGGCTCGCGTCGCTGGAACAATGTAAGGGTGAGCTTGCTTCGCTTCCTCGGTCCTCAGGAGCTGCATTAGGTGAAGCAGTTCTTCCGAGCCCATTGACTGGCTCCCCAAAGAGCCCAGGAGGGCAATCAAGTTCTCTGCACAAGAACAATGGAGCATAGAGTGGGAATTCAACGTCTTGATGATATGGATGACCATACTTGCATTGACACACGTGGCACGGCTCTGTCTGTTGATACAGCAGATTCGCCTCAACCAATTTGAGATGAAAATCTGCAGGTCATGTGATTCTAGCTCTGGAAGCCACTGGATAAGCAGCAATAAGGGCTGGACATTACTAATTCCTAGTATCCCAACAGCCATGTGGTCACCTTCAACAGCCTGAAAAAGAGCATAGAACTCAGACATGAAATACAATAAAACACAGCTAGAAGTACTGCTGGAAAGATGGGGGCATTTTAGCATTCAAAGTAAGGACATCTCACCATATTCATGAGTTCTTCCAGCAATTCCCGTGAGGGCTGACCCAGCGATTTTAGTACCTCATACATGTGTGCATAGCCAATCCTCTCCTTAAAGACCTCCTAAGAATAAAAATTACAGTCTCACTAACAGGTAAAACAGACAAAAGTTGCTTGTCTACTGCAGCAGGTTCTAATTTAACATGGTACTAGACACAAAGTAATTAGGATGTGAGAAAATGTTTTCCAGGACATAGACCTCTTTTGGATAGTATGTCTGTTGTGCTACCTCTAGGATGCTGCAGATGAGAAGGATCTCACTGCAGCATGCAGATAAATAAAAGATGAAACTTTTATTAATTACCTATACAAGAATATGATTGCTTTGGTATAATACAAATGCTAATTCTATCCCAAAATACTAGTAGTTTCATTTTTTAGACCAAATTATAGTATGAATTTATTACACGGAGAATTTTAAGTATTCAGGTATTAATATCAGAGTGAAAGACATTCCTAAACGAGCTTGATTAAATCCACCCATCCTAAACACTTCAAAAATTAGAAAAGTGTTCCAAGGAAGTTTTTGTGAAAACTAACTTACATGAAGGCGGAAAAAAAAAAAAGGTAGCAAATCCAAACTGTAGCATCTGTTTATGGTTTAGTTATTAAACAGCCAACACATTATAAGGAATGGATTCCCTTCTCCCAGCTGTATTCTGCACTCAGACTTTTTTTTTTTAAAGCATGTATCTGTTAGCAGAAGTGAGATGATTGATTAGGTAAATACAGAAAGAAAAAATACCTTTGTTCCAATGGAAGTATATTTTAAATCTTTACTGACCCTTTGTGAATCACAGCCAGTCCCTACCTCCAACATACAACTCTTCCCACACTCTCCAGAGTCAGTGAAAAAGTAAGTACCGAGTGATGCTCTGAAGAAATGTAACTGTCCCTGTCTTTTATTATTCAGACTGTACTGCAAATATCAACCAAATCAGATGACTCCCACTCTTCCTTTAGCCTCCACTGTAAAGAAACATTCCTTTCTCTATGCCAAGACTAGGGAATCATTCAACCATGGAGCAAAAATAATGAACTGTGCAGTCTAAAAATAACTACTACACTATTTTTCTGTGGGCTTAGCTTCCAGTCAGATTCACAAACTAACCACAACCTAGTCATTTAAAAAAACATGAGAATAATTACAAAGGAAGAGCAGGGAAATAGCAAGACCATTTTGACAGCAATACTGCCCTGGGTTACTTTGAAGTCCTGTTAAAACTAACACAAAATCCTCCCTGAAAGTTCCTGCAGATACATGTTATTTCTACCCTACATATTCACGGGACAAACAACAATGTACTTCCTTTACAAAGGTTCTAACTGCCATTAACACTGATAGGCCAGTTTTGATTGATGGTTCAGAGTCCAGCCATTAGACACCTACAAAGGGATAAGGGATGCTAATCAGCTATTGCTATCTTGAAGGAATATGTGACCACAACCTAGTCATCTTCATTAGCCAGATTTATCGGATACTCTGACAAAAATACAAACTGGAAACAAGATCAAGAGCTGACTGCAAACAAACCTCTGCATATACTGTTACCTTAGCAGCTGGAGACTTGTGCATTACTGCTGTGAGGGCTTGAATGGTTGATACTGCCAATCTGTCCAGGTGTCCCTGAAACACCTGAAAGTAGCAGGTACAAAAGTTACATAAAAATGCGCAAAGGCAGTTCAGGTCCAAAATCTACACTGTGCCCTGCCAGGAAGAAAACCAAGCGTTTGCTAACATGCCTCAAAAATCATCTCCCACCAGTCAAGATTTCATAACCCCATGGCCTACAAGGAATTACATAACAGTAGACAACTAGCCACATAGTTCAAGAGAGGCGAAACATTCACAATACACATTGCACTTCAAATATTCCAATAGACAGGTTTTCCTCATGCAGCTAATGGACAACCTCAAGAGGGAGGGAGGAAAACAAATTAGGAAACCTTTTGCAGTATGTGTGTGTGCTGCTGGACAATCAGACACCCGCAGTTCACAGAAAGGTTTTCTTTTCCATCCAAGTCCCTACACACCAATGCAACACACACACAGATTTTAAGTCACAAGCGCACAGTAAGGCAGCTGCCTCACCCACAGCCTCATTGCATGGTCAACACCTCTTTCCAATTTAAGTCATTTTTTGAGTCTGGGTTTTTTTTCCCCTGCAATTCTTGTTTGTACTGATATTTCAGTGGTGGTTTTTAGCACAAAAACACTGGAGCACTATTTCACATCCAACAGTAAACTTAATTAGCAAAACTGTGAAAACAAACATACTCTGTTTCATCATTTCTGAACTATTATATGCATATCAGACATTTTGAAAAGGAGATGTCATGAATCAGAAGACTGTGTTAGATGAGAAGGAATATTTACATGCGGTTAGTGTCGCACTGCACTTCTAGAAAAGTCAAAGCTACTAGTTAGAATCACAATTTGTAATTACCATACCTTATATTTAGCATTTCTTTTCATTTTTAATCAGAACAAATTCTACTATAAAATTAATGTAACAGCAATTTGCATTTGAAACTTTTAATAATGTTTTGGGAAAATTAAAGCAACAGGCTATTCCTACCTCCCTGATTCAGCCTGTCCATTGTTTTGTGAACATCTGTTCTTGATGACAAGCAAAGAATCAGAACATCAAATACAACCATTGAGATTCACAAACAAGGCCCCAGAATCCAAAACACCACAGTGCTGAGACAAAGAAGCAAAAAAGAGGAAAAGGGGAAAAAAAAAAAAATCACCACCGGGTTGATAGTATTTATTTGTATAATATTCATGTACTTCACCTTTTCCTTAAAAGAAACATAACTGAGGCTCAGTCTATTGCAAATATCTGCAATTTGAATCAGATTAATAAAACTGAGGTTGGATTCAATCTGTTATTCAGGAAAAAATTGTTTTTCAGAGACAGGAAATACTGATGTGTGAAGCAACAAAAGTTCATCTTACTGGGGAAGGCTTAAAGAGGATGTTTAAGGTGAAGCACAGGAATCAATTTTCCTGTGATTGTGTCCTGACTTCAGTTGAAGCAAAATACAGGTTAGGTAGGTACCTGGTCCTCATTCATTTCTGTCAGTAATTTGTTGGCAAGGTCTTTCTCACTCTTGTCTGCCACTTTATTGTTAGCATTTAAAAACAGCTGTTAGAAACAGAGACAAGAATAATGGAAATAATTGCATTAAACAGTTACTTGCAGCCAGAACTGTGGAGGCTGCCTTGGATTTTACATGAGAGAAAAAAAATTCTCACAGCAGTGAGACACAATCCTCTATTAATATTAGCCTTTTAAGTCTTACAATACTGGAGATTATTGTGTATTTTTGCTAAAGAGTAATCACTTTTTCCACACCAAGAATTAAATGAAATTACATAATCACTGAGATAAGGAAAAAGATATCTGAACTGGCTTAGCAATATGATTTCATGTACAATATGCAAAATGACAGGAAATTCTTAAAAATTTACTTGTAAGAAATAAAGACAACAGTAGGGTATTAGCAAAGAAATGGATACAGATATTTCACCATTTTCCACTTATATTTCATACTAGGCGAAGGCTGAAGATACCTAGAGAGAATATTTTAATCTTCAAACAGCAACAGCAGCAGAATTTCTGAGGCACCGAGTCTTTAGGACAGAAAGGAGGGTAAAATATCTCTGCCATCATTCTAAGAATCAGACTGGTTGTGAATAGCTTTATAACAGCTTTAAAACAAACACACACCGTAACTGCATCTTCAGCTAATAAACTGTTCTGTGTATAGTAGCGAGATGCCTAGTCGGGTTCCTGAATTTGCAAGTTTTTAAAGCCCACTAAATGTCTTAATTCATTGCAGTCACTTTGTGTGCAAAGTTTAGCTGTAATTTAATCAGGACTATGATTTATTTTAATGTGTTTTTGCATTCTATTAAGTGTTAAAAAAAAAAAATCCCTGACCAAAAAGTTTTAAAAATCAATAAAAATAAAGGAAAATTCATTTACTTTAGTTGGTAAAGACTAAGCATTTGTTTCACCCCCCCACCAAATTTTGTTCCATCTTTTTATGTTGTCTCTCTAAAAAGGAACAACCTGAGAAATTGGCTTTTAAAAATTAGGACAAACAGAAGCACAACACTCAAGATACTACTTTAACTTACAGGGATGTGAAAGCACAGAGTTAGAAACACAAGTAATTTTGAAAGGTACATCACAGTCAAGAGCATTTCACACTGCAGAATAACTATAATATGCCTCTCAGGTTTGTAACATTAACAAGTGGAAATAAAAACAGTAAGCAGAAGCAAATGCAGTCATGCAACAAAACATAACAAACAAAACAAAAACAACAACAACAAAATAAAACCCATAACAAACACAAAAAACCCAAACACACTATGCAATTTTTCATATTGTTACTTCAATTCTGGTAATACATGTAAAATGGCAATATAGATTTTTATTACAATGTCCACATATTTTTAACTCTTTTATTTAAAAGCTGTTCAGAAGATTTTTTTTTTACACCCGACGTATTGCCATCAGTCTGAACTTGAAGAAAAGTTTGAGAGAGAAGACTGAGGACAGGCAAAGCAGCTTGTTAAATGACCCTCAGTATAGAATAAACACCTCCTGGTTTAAATTTTAGATTGTTGAACTGCAAATGACTAGGAAGTATGACTAGAAGAGTGGTCTTGAATATCAATATAGGGATATCAATATAGACATAATGGTATGGAATTTCTTTACCCCTACTTTCCATGGAAATATCTTGCACTTCAAATTTGCTGAAGATGCAATAAATAGCTGCTCAAGTTTCAGATATGTGTATAGACTCCCCTGCTATCTGCAGGGCTGCAGAACACATTTCATACAGCTTGCTGATGAACCCAATACCAACATTCTCAAAGGCAAAGAAAACAGATCTAGCCTCCAACCCCAGCTAACAAAGAAATCCTAATTCCACTGCTAAATTCATCACACAGCTTTGAAAAAGAATGGAGATACAGTGCATTGGAACATACAAATACACAACACTTTCCTCAAGTCTCCACCCTCAGGGAGTATTTTGACTGTGGAAAGTTTAAAAAACAAACAAACAAAC
>VYZU01069962.1:0-25354 GCA_013401355.1 Ceyx cyanopectus
CAGCTGGGAGGGTTCAGGTCACCACCTTAGTTAACCACCAGTAATCCCCACTGGCATTTTACCTGGCTGTGACTGTACTTCTGATTTGTGACAGGTTATCAAGGGTAGAAACAGGTCCTCAGGAGGGACATCCAGGGAGGGATTAATCTGAATAAATGAAGCCTGGAGGAAGACTTTATTACACAGTGGAAGATATGGACAACATTGAGAGCTGAGCTGGCTACATGATACAGTATGATACAATGTGATGTGACAACATCCAAGATTTTTTTTCTGGTACTTATTTTCTGCAAACCAGAAACACTCAGATAATGATGGTGAAAACAGACAAGAGAAGAAAGTCCACCACAAAAGAGGTTATTACCAATCTTGATTTTCTGGCTCATTTTTGCTGGTTATGGACCCAAGAGGGTTTAGCTGAACCTGGAAGACAAATGATGTGATATCCAAGGGACTGGATGCTGACTGTAAACACTGGGATGTTTTACGTTCCAGCTGCACCATTTGATATAGAGATTAGAAATGATGTTGCATTAGCTACTGTATTTGATTGATCTCACACAGTGAGGAAATTCCCACCAGGGATAGTGTTGCCACTTTCCAGATACTGGAGCAGCTAGAGAACAAGAATGGGGGGAAAAGAACCTGGAAAACAAACCACATCTTTTTAATTCATTCCCATACATCTTACAGATTCTTTTATGTGAGATATATGTACACACATCTGCCTACATCGTGTGTATGTAGCTTGTTTTCTATACCACTGCTACATACATGCATATATGAAGGGTGGAGGGGAGGGAAGTATGTATGCTAAACACACATATACAGCCTCCAAAGCAAATTACATTACAGTCTTATTGATGGAGAACCTAAGTAAGAGTGAATTACTGATACACATAAATATATATATACATACAGCCATGTGTATATATACACTAATCTATGTGCATCTATACAAACACATCTATACACACATACAAACACACACAAAATAAACAGACATGTGTGCAGACACAGACACAACCAATAAGAAAACCCTTTGAACTGTAATATCATGACCATAATAATCTTACTGCATCTGATGAGCCAGGCTGTTGATACATGACATAGCAAGTAAGCAAATTTCTTGCAATCAACCGGTATAATTTATTTCTGCACCTTTTTCATGTGGTTTATGTTGAATTCATCTTTTTTTTTTTATGTTATGCTGAAAGGATGGAGTTTTGAGTCTTTCCCATTCCCAAGAAAAAGAGCTTGATGCTCTAAGTATAATTTTGAAGTTGTTTTGTTTTAAAATTATTTTAAAACTCACTACACACATATATCTAATAATCGAAAAATAGAAGCAGGAGACATTTGCATTATTTTTACCCTCAATAAATTAGCAAGGATGACACATTTTAAACAAATAGCAGGAACAGTTACTGCATTCCTTCTGTAATTTATTGCCTTCAGAAAAGGCTCAAATTACAAAATGTGTAGGGTGTAATGCTGTAGGCTGTTCAAACTGGGTTTGCAGTGTCTGCAACACTGGAACTAAATATTTACATGACTCCAAAAGATCTAATCTCTGGATTTCACCCCCCTCCCACCCCCTTTATTTAATTTGTGTGCTATCTTTATCCACCACCCAGCACATTCCACACAGTCACTAAAGTTCATGGAAGAGATAAGTAGGTAGAAAAAAAATAATTAAAAAATAAAAATCAAGAATTTCAAAGGAAACTGCTTAAAAGTAAGGAATGTATCATCCTTCTTAGAGCTGAAGTCTTGCAGCAATTTTAGCTGGATGCACACAGATTCTAGCAGTTCTGTTCTGAAGCAATGATTGCACCTGGGCTCTGGAAACTCCCTCAAAGACAAGTTGTGAGAAGAAGATACCAAATGACACTTTTTCCAAAGCTGTAGTAGTGGTCTGATCTCCAAAGGTTTGTAAGGCTTCAGAAGAGGCTGGGACTTCAGTGAGAGCTCCAGTAACAGTGTACAATATTTTTTCAACTTTTTATTCCTTAGTTAAAATTAATTGGCTGTTAGTGCCAAAATACCTATAAAACACTACCTCCCTTCAGCCCCCCACACCAAAGGTTTGTTGTCAATCACTTCTCAAACTGAGAATAACAGGCACAAGATTTTTGAGCCTGAACTGTAAATGCTGTTGGTTGATTGAAAAAAAGAACTACAGAATAGAAAGTGAATTTTCTGTAAAGCTGAACAGATTAAACTCTATCATTGCAACCAAAACCAGAGGCCAGAGTTACACTGTGAAGAGATCCTTGCACAGCATTCCTTGAATTCTGATGGTTGGTGTGATGGCAGCCTCCACCTGCTCTGGGAAATACATCAGCATGTCACATCTCCTCTGACCCTATACTGCTTTTCACTGCTGAAAAGCAATTGCAGGCGGGGAAGAAGCAAAGCACCTTAAAGCATGCTGCTGACAGGCCAATGTGGATGTCAAAACAGCTTGGAGGAGGCAGATACCTGTGGATAAGTCCATTCTGTTTGTATTAAAAGACTCAAAAATAGAAAAGAAAACAAATGAAAGGGTAACAGAGCCAGCTAAAGCATACAGACATACTCTGCAGATATTTTCTTTACTGGCAGGCAGTGGTGCCAACACAGAAAGTGTAAGAGAAGCTAACAGCTGTTCCATATTTTCCCTTCAGCTGTGAAAAGTAGATGGAGAGTCATACACTAAGATCAAGAGTCTCACCTTCATCCCTTTCTCTGTGTATACTCTAAAAAATTAAAAGCTCTTCAAAAATGTCAGCTTCAACAATTTCAAGATAATGATAAGCAGTTCCATTTTTATTATTGTTTCTTTGAATTTCAAGGGAGCACCTGAACCTTAGGCTACATAAAAAAATAAAAAAAAAAGAAAAATACCTTGAATGCTTTGTTACATTCCCACCTTTTGTAACGAGGTAACCCTCAACTTTGTACGAGTTATAAGGACCGTTGAACAAAAAGCAAGATACGAATTTCACTTTCATACCTGATCTCTCAGTCTCTCCTGGTGTCCCATTATTGCTGTAGCATGGTGGGGATATTTCTGTTTCAGATGCTCAAGGAAAGCCTCTCTCTTCCTGTCCATCTCTGAGGTTTGCATTCCCAGTATTTCTTTGGAACTGCGAGGGCCTCCTACTGTATGTCTTCGAGGGATGTTGCGGGTGGACTTTGAACTGGAGGAGGTGTGACTGCTGGGGCTGGAAAGGTGCTCTTTAGATCGGAGACATTCTGCATCGTCTAGTGACGTCACATGCAAACTGCTTTTTGGGTCTGAAAAAGAACCAAACCGTGTGTTAGAAGAACAATCCCAAGATTCACATTAATAAAAGACAATAATCGATATGCAAGCTATGTGCTTTTAAAAGCCTGGTAGTGTTCAATGTTCTGCATCATTAGGCATATACACGTTGTAAGAAGTGGCCTGGAAATAATCTCTTCCATAAGCTATGCACAGCACTTTCCTACTTTTAACACACAACCACAGTATTGCCTCACAGAAAAGTGAGCATCGTTAAAGTAGATGTTCCTTTTATACTATATGACTTGAAAAGAAGATCTGACAGGGCCCTTCTTCCCTGACCTTTAAAATCTACAGGATGTTTTCCACAAGAAGAAACGAGCTTCTTCAATAGGCTCCCATATACTTAATGGCCCCGTAACTAGTAACCTTAAAGGACAGTGGCTGATAAAAATTCCTTTGACAAGGAGATTTGAAATCCTTAATCTTTTTTCTGTGTGTTTTCAAAATGCTCTGAAACACCTGAAAAATAATAAGAGGGTTTTGGAGGCTTTTTTTTTTTTCCTGATTTCTGACTGTGGTCTGGTTTTAAATTTCATGGACCTCCCTTGGATTTTATACGTCTCAGGACAGTGGACTGGAAAATACTACATCACTTTTCCAATAAAGAATTTCTCAAGAAACAGAATAAAAGCAAGTTCTGTGTGATATAAAAAGAAAAAAAAAATACAGCCCAACCTCAGCTAAATTTTACAACTTTAAAATCAAAGACCATGATGACATTTGAAAAGAGATAGGCAGGCACTGAAGGTATGTAACCACTGGCTTATCTTCAGGTAACTGTAACATGAACCCTCTGGTGCATGAAAAAGTGTGGTCTGGAACCTTGTTACCCAATAGCTTTGAAAAAACCCTTCACTCCTTTGTCAGCAAAGAGAAGCAAAACAAAACAATACAAAACAAACCACACACAAAACCCAGAAGCATTGAAAAGGACTCTCCAAGTCTGATAGCCTTCCCCATCTTTACCAGGCAGCCTCAGCTGTCCCTTTGAGCATTAACCCTTTACAGCACCTCCCCAGGAGCATGAAACTCCATCTACATTTTNCGAGGTAACCCTCAACTTTGTACGAGTTATAAGGACCGTTGAACAAAAAGCAAGATACGAATTTCACTTTCATACCTGATCTCTCAGTCTCTCCTGGTGTCCCATTATTGCTGTAGCATGGTGGGGATATTTCTGTTTCAGATGCTCAAGGAAAGCCTCTCTCTTCCTGTCCATCTCTGAGGTTTGCATTCCCAGTATTTCTTTGGAACTGCGAGGGCCTCCTACTGTATGTCTTCGAGGGATGTTGCGGGTGGACTTTGAACTGGAGGAGGTGTGACTGCTGGGGCTGGAAAGGTGCTCTTTAGATCGGAGACATTCTGCATCGTCTAGTGACGTCACATGCAAACTGCTTTTTGGGTCTGAAAAAGAACCAAACCGTGTGTTAGAAGAACAATCCCAAGATTCACATTAATAAAAGACAATAATCGATATGCAAGCTATGTGCTTTTAAAAGCCTGGTAGTGTTCAATGTTCTGCATCATTAGGCATATACACGTTGTAAGAAGTGGCCTGGAAATAATCTCTTCCATAAGCTATGCACAGCACTTTCCTACTTTTAACACACAACCACAGTATTGCCTCACAGAAAAGTGAGCATCGTTAAAGTAGATGTTCCTTTTATACTATATGACTTGAAAAGAAGATCTGACAGGGCCCTTCTTCCCTGACCTTTAAAATCTACAGGATGTTTTCCACAAGAAGAAACGAGCTTCTTCAATAGGCTCCCATATACTTAATGGCCCCGTAACTAGTAACCTTAAAGGACAGTGGCTGATAAAAATTCCTTTGACAAGGAGATTTGAAATCCTTAATCTTTTTTCTGTGTGTTTTCAAAATGCTCTGAAACACCTGAAAAATAATAAGAGGGTTTTGGAGGCTTTTTTTTTTTTCCTGATTTCTGACTGTGGTCTGGTTTTAAATTTCATGGACCTCCCTTGGATTTTATACGTCTCAGGACAGTGGACTGGAAAATACTACATCACTTTTCCAATAAAGAATTTCTCAAGAAACAGAATAAAAGCAAGTTCTGTGTGATATAAAAAGAAAAAAAAAATACAGCCCAACCTCAGCTAAATTTTACAACTTTAAAATCAAAGACCATGATGACATTTGAAAAGAGATAGGCAGGCACTGAAGGTATGTAACCACTGGCTTATCTTCAGGTAACTGTAACATGAACCCTCTGGTGCATGAAAAAGTGTGGTCTGGAACCTTGTTACCCAATAGCTTTGAAAAAACCCTTCACTCCTTTGTCAGCAAAGAGAAGCAAAACAAAACAATACAAAACAAACCACACACAAAACCCAGAAGCATTGAAAAGGACTCTCCAAGTCTGATAGCCTTCCCCATCTTTACCAGGCAGCCTCAGCTGTCCCTTTGAGCATTAACCCTTTACAGCACCTCCCCAGGAGCATGAAACTCCATCTACATTTTTCTAAATACATCTCTATTTCTCCCTGACATTTTTCACCTCGGAGACCTTTATCTGCCCAGCAACTCTGCATGATGTAATTTATACAGTACTTCTGTTTGGAAACAGGCACCTACTTGCTTCTTTTCATGGTTCAGTGAGTTTGACACCCTGCCTACCACTTTATGCTGAAGATTTTTTAGCTTTCTGGTGTGTGTTGTCAAATTGCCTGCCAAGTCCCACCAAACATCAATTCAATCTCTGATAATAAAGTAAATCCTCTATCAGTGGAAATGCTGCTGGGATAATGTCCTACCAATTTATACGGGGAACCAATTCCCTTGGGTTTCATAGGACTGGGCCCTGGAAGCTCCTCAAAGACTTTGCATGTTTCTATAAACTCACTATTAGTGCTCAAGGACTCTAAAATACCCACAGCACCCTTTCATTTGCACTCATGGAAAACTACCCTGAAAGCAGGAGCGGACACAAGAGCCCAGACTGCCAGCAGCACTGTGCTTTGATGAGCACAGATCCAGGCAGGTTTGGTTCGTGGGCAAGTTTTACTCTCACAGATTCAAAATGCCACCTCTGATCTTCACAGCACCTTCTGAGACCGTCTTTGAAGCACAATCCTGGTTAAACCTTCAGAGCACCAGCCTCACACTCATGCACTCAACTTTCCCAAGCACAACTCAATTAAAAAAGCATCCAGCCTCACCAATTACTGACAATTCAGAACCCTGACCCTTGGGTAGCTTCAGCTTGTTTAGAAAAAGTGGCAAAAAAAGAGTTTTGCTTGCTAGAATTAAGTGTGGCTACTCCAGATACACTCGGTCAAAACAGTTTCTGAAAGTTGCATGGTCATTTTAATGGTTTTTACATAGAAGTAAAAAGAGGTGGGATGGGGTTGGCTGGACTTTACCATCTTTAATTTATTGCACCAGAAGCCTGGAGTTTGTATTACCAAGGCTGTTGGAACAAAGGCAGTAGATATAAATAAGGGATTTTCTTGGAGCTTGAGGGAGTCGTTGTGAACATGGGTGACTGAGTGCAGCAATTTGGGATAAACCAAACGTATGGTCACAGCAGCAGCTTCAATCACTGAATTAATAGCAGGCCCTTCCTCAAGAAGGCAGGTAAACCCTACACTGGCAAATGCAACTGAGAGCTCACAAATATGTATTTCAGATCCTAAATCTCGCTCACAAAACCCTTCTCCACTCTCACTTTGGTTATTTCAATAGCTCAAGAAAATGCTAATTATTTGGAACATAAGGAGACATATGGAGTAAAGTGCTTCACCACTATTGGTTATTGCATGAAACCTTGAGAAAGGAATCAAAAATAGCATTTTTTTCTTATGCTATATTAGAAAGATCAACAAATTCTGTTACTTTTCTTCCATATATTTGGAAAATACTTTATAAATACCAGTGAAAAGAAAGGAATGTAAGCTATGCAAACTAATTGTTAGTCTTGCCAGTGAGCTGACCTGGGCATCCAGCATGATCCCACAGCAGCACATGACTGTCTTCACAAACCTAACTCCCCATCATGTTTGAATATGAGTCGTTCCCCTAGTAATTGCTGAAAAAAAATCTTCCTTGGACACTTCCTAGACAGGGATGAGTGACTTAGATAGCAAGGCCAAAAGCTGGGATGGTGAAACCCTCTTGTGTACCTTGGGGCTAATAAGCTTCACAGCTACTGTGTGGGCCACAGTGCTACAGGGAGGAGAAACTGAGCCAGGTTTTCTGGATCCTGGAGTTGCTCAATAACAGTGTGGGCAAACTTTCTGTATCTTCCAAGGGAAGATAACAGGCCTAGAAAATCAATTCCCATAGATAACTACAAAATGTGTGAAGGATCATGTGATGGTTCCCAGAAGAGAGCGAAGAGTAGGGAAAGGATGAATTATGCAAGTGCCCTCCTTGGGAAAGGAGTAAAGAGAAACCAATGGAAAACACAGAGGTGGGAGATAAACCTCCCTCTTATTCAGAAGCCAAAAGCTGAAGGTCTTTATGTTCAATAAAGTATCAAGTCTAGAGGGCAACAAAAATCAAGAGCTGCTGATTGACAGGGAGGACTTTGGTATCCAAAGGCCTGAGTAACCCTTACAACTGAGTTGCTCCTGTGATAGGAAAACACATTTCAAGATTTTGTAATATCACCCTTAACTACAGTGGATATAGCTGCAGGAAAGGCCCAACTCTGCAGTGCAGAAGCAGTGTGCCTAGGATTATCAGGAAGATTATAATGAAGGATTAATTGCTGTGAGCTAGAAATTAAAAAAAAAATAATTAAAAAAAATAAAGAAAAAGTCCTTCAAGACATCCTGCTATGTAGTTCTTCCAAGTCACACCCTCCATGAAACCTACAAAGGTCAGGGAAGTCATTTTGCTTCATTACTTTAAAAGTTGTTTAAATGTTGAGATTTTAATAGCTCTGTTTTGCAACCCAGGTGATGTAAGAGAAGAACACTGTCAGAATAATTTCAGAAAGGAACAAGTATGGACTTGACCCATACTGATACTATGAAACTGAGCCTTGATTAAAAGTTTAAAAAATAATACAATTTTAACAGTTTGAGTCAAACCCACCTTTGTTGTATTTGTGCTAGCAGTAAATTTGAGATAATTTGGAGTCTTTCTGATTTACTCCACTGACTTTATAATTAGATCTTTCCAAGTAACTTTCAAATGTAAATATTGGATATGAGCCAAAACTAGTACATTTGGTTGTAAGCTTTCAGCATTCGAATTTTTTCTTGAATCAAAGAATCAGTCTGGTCAGATCTGCTTTTCTAGCTCCACATGTATCTCAGGCAACTTCATAAAACCCATACAGTAGAAATACGTTCCTGAAGGGTGTTTTTTTTTTCCTATCCAGACATCCCTCAGGTGAAGATTTCCATCCCACAAACATAGATGTATACAGACACAGAAGCACTGTCTAGTATTTTAATTTAAAAGATTACTCAAAAGAGCATCAAGCAATTAATGAACTCCCAAGAAAAAATAAAGGTGTTTTTTTGTTTGGTTCTGGATTTTCTTTTTTCCCTAAATTCTCTATGCACTATTTACTGGTATTACATACTCATAAACTTGTGTGATTTTTTTTTTAAAGCCACATTTACCCGACCATACAACTTTTGATTCACAGAAGCACAGTAACTACTTCTGAAGTGCCTGTGAGGAATACAATACACATGAACTGGGAATAGTCACAGGTGCTCCACAAATACTGTAACAGCTATAGATTAGATTAGGGATTTCTTATGCTACCTGAATGTGATGCTCCCCGTAGAAAAACCCACAGAAAATTCCCCAGGAAAGAGTTTTCATTCGCTTTTAGACAAAACATATAGAGCAACATTGAATGGTACAAATGCACCAGAGTGGACCCACCGTGAAAACCACGCTTAGAGCTCCTTGGCTCCACTCCAGAACAAACTCAACCGGTTTCACACAAAGTAAACTAACCCCGTCACAATCTGCCGCGAATCGCCCTCTTTTAAAAGCCACCCCAAGGAAAAGATGATCTCAAACGTACTTCAGTGAAAGAAGAGCTATTTCCCTGCCGTAGGTGAAGCATGCCGAGCATTTAAAGGGAACGGGAGATGATTTCTCGCTCCTCGCGGGAGCAGCACCCTCAGCATCAGGCAGCGATCCGCAACCCGGCATGGTCCCGGCTCGGAGGGTGAGGCAGAAATCTCTCCAAAGAGAAAGTTGAACTCACAGAGTCAACTATGAGTATTGGGGAAATCTGCAGAGCCAGTAGCACGAGAAAGACATGCTTCTCTCTTGGTTTGGGGTTTGGTTTTTTCCTCCCCCATGCACTCTGCCTCCAGTTACAAAAAGCAGCAACGAGGGGCAACGCTTTAATGTAACTCCCACGTTTGCTTGATTCTCCTACTTACCCTTCATCTGTCTGCTGTCTGTCGAGCAAGCCAGGCACAGCTCAAGTTTCTGGCTTTCTTTTTCCTCCATTGTCCCTGCCTACCGCAAAAACTCCCCTCTCCAACTTGGAAGCCGCAGCGGCCGGACTGTCAGCGCCAGTCTCGGGGAGGAGAAAGGAAACTCTGCGTGCCCCGGTGCCGAGCTCCCCCGGTGCCGAGCTCCCCCGGCTCTACGCGCCCCACATGCCCGGGCTCCGCGCCGCAGCGCGGGCGGTGGCGGCCGGACGCGTCCCCCAAGCCCGGGGCCCCAACAGGTGATGGGCTTGTCTGCAGCCGAGCCCCTCAGCCGGCTCGCTTCCCGCTGCAGCCGCGGAGCCTTATGAAAGGGAACATTTCAAACATGATTACAGGCCCGAGTCTCTGCTGGAATCCAAATCCGTAGCCTTTTAAATCTCTGTCATGGGACAGAAGGCTTTCCACAGAATATTTTTTTAAGCTCGTAACCACCAAGCCCACAAACATTCCTGATAAATGCTCCTCTGTCTTTTTTAGCGTCTAGGTTAAAAGTAATTCATTATATAAGGGCTTTGAGGTTTTGTTTTCTGTTGAATTCTTTCAAGCTGCTCAGAGAATGAATTAGGGAAAAATCAAGATACAGGAATTCAACTTTAGTGAAGCCAATAAAAATGAATGGTAGTAATATGTAAGCAGGGACTTTGGTTAAGAGGGATTTTGAAGCCTCAGTAGCAAGGCATATAGAAACATATACCTAATTCTCTTTTGGCAGATCAGAGGCCGTAAGCCTGCATGAGAAGAAGAGATCCAACAGCCTGCAAGGCAAAAAAATAATGTGGCTGAGAAGGATGAGATCAAATCCCACAGATTCCAGCAGATGCCACATGTGTTGATTTAGTGGAGAATATCAGACCAAATTAGCCTATCAAAATCATAATGCAGAGCCAGAGATGGTGGAACAGCCCGAGTGTTGAGTTACGGCATCAAGACCAGAAAGTTTCTCCACAGACAACTTCTGAATTAGATTAAGAACAAAGCATAACTGAGATACTAATAAAAATACGTGATTGCTCATGTAAATAAACCTCATACTGCAAAACCAGATAACAGTTAGTATCTTGGATGTCTTTTTAAACAGACCTAGCATAATCTGGTTTTCCAAGCTTTCTTCAACTCTGACTTCAATATAATGTCAGCTAAATTGCTTGCAGTGACCTCTCAACCACCCAGTCCAGACAGGCTAGGAAAATTCCCCTACATTTCCTTCTACATCTCTGTCTGGAAGAAATGTCATCCTATCTGCTCTAGATTATTGAATGCAGAAATGTTTTGTGGAATGCAGAAATGTTCTGTGTATATATGAATTCAGTATGGAAGCTCAAGGAGAATCGCTCTCCTTATGGCCCAGACCTCCCCTTTCCAGACAGAAAGAACATTTGAGTAAATTACAATTAATGATTAATAAATGAATAAAACTATTGTTCATTAGATCAGATGTGCATATCCTCTAGCACTTAAGAAATATTTATTTTCCTTTTTAACAATTATTTCTATATGGTCTTGGAGCCTGGCAAAGGTCCCAGAAATCTGGCATGGAAAACACAGAAAAGATGAAAATACAATCTAAACATTAGGACTGCTATTTATGGTCTGAGGTACAGTGTTCCCCACAGAATACTCCTATAGTTGCCCTGAAATATAAAGAAAACAGTGTGATATACATTTTATTTACAGAAATGTTTTTACTGGCCTTGGGTTAGTCCTGTTCATTCTAATTGTGGACTATTTAAGGAGAAGTGATGGGCAGGCATCCCACTTATCTGATGTTGCCTTTTGTGACATGGAGGAATGTGCCTTTAACACTGAGGTTTTCCAGAGTCTGGACAAGCCCAATGAGCCTCTTGCAACTTATATTCACAGCCAACTGGAAGGAGAAGAGGGCTCTTACAGGAACAGTGCTCACTGAATACCACCAGCTTGAACTCAGAAACCCCTGATGGGAAAAGGAAGCCGGTGTAACTGCCTGGAACAGCAACATGAAAGCTGTACCAAGACATTACCTGTACACAGGGCTCAGAAACTGAAAGTTAGGAAACTAAGGGCATTTTAAAAGGCCTTATCCTGAAGTTATGCAATGGAAAGAACAAAACATGCTTGCCTAAAAATGCCTAAAAGGAAGGTGCTTTTGCATCCTCATAAACATGGTTAACTCTGGAGATCAGTACAGTTTGTACCAAGAACCTGAAAAAGATCAAAATCAATGTTCTCTCATGCCTTTGGAGATTTTTATCTCCATCCACAGGGTGGGAACCTAGAAATTTAGATATTTTTATAATTTAGCATTAAGATTTAAAACAAAAATTAAAATGTCATTAAAATTAAAGTAACTATTTTTAGCCAGCATCAGTAGTTTCCAGAGCCAAGAGCACAAGACAGAGAGTTGATCTGTTGAATCCTTCACTGATGTGCCCTAGTGAACAGCCAGGTGTCCCTTGGGATGGTGCCCACCTGGTCTGAAACTCTTGCCTTCACGGCCATGGCAAGATCCTCCCACTGCTGAGACTTGACAGTAAATGGTATTGCTGATGCTCCTAAGGGGCCTGAGCAACACAGACCCCCAAAATGCAGTGATGATCTAAGAGAGATTGCTCATCTGTTTGTGTACATGTCACTTGAAAACTGAGTGTCCCCTCAGGAGAGCTGCTGCAGCTCCAGAGACAGTCTCCTGAGCGGGATTAAAGAGCAGGCAAATGGTGAGAGTAAACATGGCACGCTGCAGTATCATCAAAATCAGAGCCCACCCACCCTCAGAGGAAACATAATCACCTCTGCTGCTGCTCAGGACAGGGAACAATTGGGACAGCAAAGTCTCAAAGCATGTCCTCACTTTAAAGGAAAAGGCCTTGTCCCAAACTGAATTTAATTAATGTATGTAACAATGCCATTCCTTAAGATGTTACCAAAATCTGTTTAAAGCATTGAGTACAGTGCCTTTAGCAACTGAGAAACTGGAGACAGACAGAACCATTATACTGTTAGGCTCAAATAAAGAGGCTCCCAGCACAGTCACTGGGATGAATCACTAACGACAAGCTAAATAAACTTGATTAACCAGTTCACAGCACAAAATCAGCATTTGTTTATCTGTGGGATCAACAATAACAGTGCTTCCTTTTAATTACTGTGCTCAGATCTGGACCCATCAATATCAAAACAATGCACAAAGAATAATTGTTAACAGGTTATGGTGTTTTAATTGTGTTTAAAATTAATGTCCCAGAGCCACTTAAACACTTCTGAGTTTAGTGTGTGCATAAAAGGAACAATTAACACATACTGGCTACGCTCAATTAGTCAAATTTATCATATACAACAATGCCTTCATGGCTTTAGCAGTTATTCACAACTGAAAAAATGGAAAGTTAATTATTAGTAGCTAAATCAGAAGCATCTCATAACTAAAGACCTATCTCAATGTCCATGTGAAATCATGTAGCCACTGAGAAAAAAGTAATGAATACTCTCTGTAGGAGCCACCCTGGCACTGTCCAGCCTACATTTTGCTCAAGCTCACAACTCTCACACCTGGACACCTATATCATCTTAAATAGGCTAAGTTTTCTGTTTGCCAAGTTTTACTCCTGTTTCCTCCCCACCCTCCTCCATTTTTTCCAAAATGAAAAGGTCTGAAAGCAGTAAACACTTGTGCATGTCCTAAATCAAACAGAGAAAAAGGACTGTAGTCATCACAAAGAAGTGCTAACCTTCAAATGGGGAGGAAAAAAAAAAAAAAAAAAAGGTGATTCTTTTCTTTTATCCATAACTTTAGCTCCCTCTCTAATTTGGGACAACCCCAACAAAGTTAATTCTAGATACACTTTAACATGATTTCCATTCCATTGTCCAAGGTAAGATGAAAGAGAGCTAAATGACCATAATTACAGGATGCATGTTTCTGACTTGTGCAATGCAACACCTCATTTCAGACTTTTCCAACCCTTGTTGTTGTCATCCCACTGTACTAAGCAGACATTAATATTAGTACAATGCCACCAGCACTTCCAACTGAACCAAAGACCCTGGCATGCTACATCTCCTCCTCACACCTACCAGCTTGGCCAGCCCTTCATACATTACACTTCCCATGTAGGATCACCTGTAGTAAGGAATAAGCTCAGCCTGCAAATACAGAAATAGAAAATATGAACATCTGTTTTTGTAAAGGTACCAAACAAATTACTCCATTAAATGAAAATGAGCCTTTCATGGAAATTTCAATCACTAGCGTTTAATCAAATAAAATGCAATATGTGGGTGGGAAGGAACTGTGCAGGGAATTATTTCTGAGGGAGGTAGAAGAAAGGGAGGGGAGAAGGTCACTTTCAAGTCCATCTGTTCTACATTCGAATTCTATTTCTCCCCAGTGTAAAGCATTTTGGTCTTGATAAGTTCTCTTTTGGATGAATTCGCTTAAACAGAGCTCTGGTGAGAGTCTGGATTCAAATGGGTCCAACTTTTTAGCACTGCCAGAAGAATAGACTTAACGCCTGAAACACTGACTATTGCTGCTTTCACAGATGTCTGCAGCATCTGCTCATAAAAGTACAAGGTGACATGCTTTAGTGATCAAAGGTATCTAGAGTTGCTCTCTGCAAAGGACAATTATACTTTATAAGAATCATGATAAACCCTTTGTTTCAGCTCTTACCAAGTACACAGGGTGTTTATAAGACTGTTAGGTGAACACTTTAATTAATAGGAAATGTAAAGTGCACTTTGATGGAGCCTGGTCCAGAAATAATATAATAGTTCAAGTTATGTTGTGATTGCCATAACTACTTACTTATCAGCAGGCAATTCTAATAAATATTCTACTGCAAAAAAAAGAATGGTATAAATAAAATAAATAGTAAATAGTGATATGGTACCAGTACTGCCAATCCACAGAATTCACACAATTCATAATGATGGTCTTTCTTGAAAAGTACTTTTTTGGAGCAATACTATTCATTTTATTCATCTCTAGGCAATACCCAACCATATATCTGACTTTTCTCCACAGTGTCACTTGCAAGAACTAGACTTTTTTTCTGAGATTCAGGCTACAACCACAGGAAAGGTCAGCACTGCTGTGGTTGAATGAGTTGGGCATTTTTAATTGTTCTTACTGCAGCATTTCCCTGTCTCCTGCCACAAAGGCACTACCATTTGAATGTCTGAAAAGAGATAAAGAAAAGCAGAATAAATTCTTACGGCTTTGTTTCCATGCAAATCTGATTTCTAATCCATTGAAGACGGTCACGGGTTGCTGTTTGTAAAGCTTTTTTTTTCTGCTCCATGTAGAGCTCCTGAGGGTAGAGGTCTCGTGTAGGACTTCCAATTTGTAAACATATTGACATCTCCAATAGTGTACAACCCCTGCCTTCAAAAGTGCCTCTCTAACCTTCCCAGATCATGCTGATACTATCATTAAGAGAACTGATTAATAAGAAAGCAATCAACACTGACAGCAGTGGCACTCCAACTTGGGCCTGCCCAATCTGTTCTACTGGGATGCATGCTTATTAATTCACTCCTCAGTATTTAGGATTTCATAGTTCAAGGCAACAGGGACCATTTGGTTATCTTGTTCTACTTCCCATCTACTCCAAACCATTAAATTTTATGTGGGATCCTCACATGAAGGCCACACTCTTCATGAAGATGACATTACAGATCTCAGGAGATCAAAGCTGCATCTGTACTAGTGTTTGTTTCAGACCCCACCACACGTTCAGTGAGATCTACCTGGATCAGCATCAAGATCCCAACTGACTTTACCTTGAGGAAAGTTCTTTCCTTTGCCTTTATTTTCCCAGGTCAGACACACACCTTAAAAAAATCCCAAACTATCCTAACCTGAAAGCTGTGGTGCAAACATTCAGTCACTGTCTCCAGCACAGTCTCTTATGCATTAAAAAAAACCCTGAAAGGCAAAAGAAAAGCACCTCAAAACACACCTAGCCCAAGATGCATGGATGTGGGTGGGGTGTGCCAAACCCTCCTGAATGCTGCACATCACCAGCTGAAAGGCTGGAGTGACAGTTGATTGTAATCATTGCCTTTAATAAGTGCTGCCAGTGCTGCAAGCATGTTATTTGAGGGCATTTCAGCACAAAGGTGGCTGATGGAGCTGATGGCTCAGACACATCATGTCCAGAAGCAGCAAGACTACCATGACCCTCCACCCTGCATCAACCACCCCAGCTTTCTTGATGCACCTGGGCTAAGGTGGCTTTGTTAATACCCTCATTCTCATTTCATTGTCTATGTTATAGTTAATTGACTGATGCTTAGTTATCCTCAGTGCTAAGAAATTGCTTCCTGTTTCTTCAGGGTAAAGCTGACTTGACTTTAGTTGCCAGCAACCAGATTTATTCCCTTTTTGTCAGCCAGACCCACCAGTGCTGCAGGACCTGCTCTCAGTGAGAAAGCCACCTCACAGCCTCCTCCTTAATCCCTCACATCAAATGATCTCCTGAAGACTTGCATTATACCTCAGTCTTCATTTTCATCTTGAAAAACAAGTCTTTGTCTCTATTCACTTTCCCATCTTCTCCTTCTCAAGTAGCAGGATTATCAGAACCCATTCTTCTGAGTTTATAATGAAGGGGTACATGACCTCAGTTTACCTCTGAAAACACTGGTGCAGCTGGATGCTGCTAAAGAGCAGAGAGCCCCCAGGGAAGGGAGTATAAGGCTGGAGCACTCTCCCCATCCAGGACAGAGAGCCCATGGCCATGGTTACCTTCTCCTGAAAAAGGAGATCATGCTTTGGGTCTGGTAAGGGCAAAATGTCCAAGCCCCAAGTGACCCCAGTGCTGTGACTGGTGTCATCTCCTGTTTCTTGTACAAAGGGAACTCTTCTCCTTCTCTGCAACACTTTTGCAGAAGATAAAAAGGGAGAAAAAGTAACAATGATCCATCTCATCAGGCTCCAAGAAGCACACAAAATTGCCTGGGGTGAAGGCAAGAATAAGCACTGTCAGCATAGAAAGGTGTCATACAAGGTTTAAGCTTATTCAGAGGTAGAGGCTCTGGCTCTCTCATGAATAAATACATAACCCAAGACAATTTAATTCCAATTGTTTTGTATTTCTTACAAAACTTTTTAGTGTGAGGTCTCACAGATGAACTCTCACTGACAACATAAAATAGCATTGTATTAGTTATCTCACTTTACAAACTGCAAGTCTGCACTGAGATACAGAAATATCTCCCAATACAGCACATGCCTTTACATGCAGCATAGCTGAGGACAGGGACTAAGCAGTAAGTAGTGACAATGACAGCTTTTCTTCACTCTACAGGAAAAGGTTATTATATACTATGTGGTAAAACAGACAGCTTTTACTGCATATGCAACTTTGTGATTTATTCAATTCTATTTATGATTTTCATACTGTTGCCTCAATCTTTCATAATTAACATAACAAGGTCCGGTGATAAATTCACACTTTTTTCCCATCTTTTCCTTTTTTGCTCTAGAACTGCCATGAAAAGATAGTACCTCGCCAATGCAGCTGGAATGATATCTAAATCCTTTTACTAGTTGAAGAAATTCTGGGCAAAGTGCTGGGAAGAAATAAGTATCACAATCTCTTTGAGACCAGGTGACAATATTACTTACATGCCCCCATTTCAGTTTTATAAGCTGCTATAAATCCTCTCACACAGTACAGAGTAATGCAGCAATGCCCTTGGAAGAGGGCATTGGGCAAGTGAAGGATGAGTTTGCAACCCATGACTAGTATTCATTCATTCTAGGTTATCCTGCTCTGGCAGGGGGGTTGGACTAGATGATCTTCTAGGTCCCTTCCAATCCCTAACATTCTGTGATTCTGTGATTTAATGCTTTTAGTCTTCTTTTTTTGTAAGGAGTCTTGCTGTAAGAGCTCAAATCAAGACTAGCTGGATCCCAGTGGAGAAGCTCTATCACAGCTATCATCTGTCAAAGAATCACAGAGTGTCAGGGGTTGGAAGGGACCTAGAAGATCATCTAGTCCAGACCCCCTGCCAGAGCAGGATCACCTAGACTAAGTCACCCAGGAACAGATCCAGGCAGGTCCTGAGTGTCTCCAGAGGAGACAATTGGAGTAAACCTAAGTGCAGAAGGAGGCCTGCAGAATGGAAACTAGAACAGAGGCCTTTACAGGTCTGACATTACTTGAAACACCTAAATCAAATCTGAACAGTGTTCTAAAGAACTGCCTAAACACGGCCAGAAACTACAGGCTGAATACCACAATTATGGGGTAAAATGCTACAGGCAGTAATTACCAATAACTGTCTTATCCCAACCATCAAAGAAGGTAATTTGTTTGTTTTCCCACTCTGCCAGGAAAAGACTGGGTGGTCTTCTGGCTTTAAGAGTCTGAGTTATATTCCTCTTGAGAACAAGGCCCAGTGAGCCTCCTGGGCAGCACGAGGTCCTTTTTCACCACTGCCTTACACTGTGCTTGATTTTAGTCACAGACATTAAGACTGAGGCAGTACTTTGCAAATCATCATTAAAAACCTTTTCTTCATAGCTTCATGCAAATCTCAGGAGTGTTTCTGAGACATGAATAAGGCCTTGGTTGTTGAAAGGTAGCATGTTTTCAGTTCCACAGCTGTCTTCATCAGCATGGGACTGCCATGCCACAGGTATTCTTTATTTGGTCAGACTCTAATTCCCCTTCATCTTGCAGAAGTTGTTACCAGTTTTAAGAGTATAGCAGCTATATTTTTAACTGAATTTGGAAGCTATTGGTTCATTGAGGGAATGAGATCCCAATGAAACATAAATATAAAAACTCAGCACTTTGCAGTCAGCTTAAATAATTCCTTCTTACACACCTATAAGATTTATATCTAATAGGTATAATCTAATATACATCTGACGATACCTATGCTCAAACCCATGCCATTTAAAGCCTAAGTTGTTTGTGTACTAAAAAAACCTAAGTCATGGAGTGTTCAGTGTTGCAATTGAGCCTCCTTTTGCAGTAAAAGGAAGCTGGGAGAAAATGGGGCAGGAACCAGGCTGAAAAGCTTGCTGAAAGCTGCAGCTGCAGCCAACAGCTGAAATGTAAAATCAAACATAATTTTCCCTCCTCATCTTGTGGGCTCTGCCACAATTTTCAATAAACCACAAATTCAGCCACAGAGGCACTATCTCTTTTAATTTGCTTTTGCTGATGGAGCTAAAATAAGAACCATAAACACTCCCCCCTGACTTCAGAAAGAAGCATGTATCACACCCCAACAGAATTCCTGACATGTTGTATGTGGACAATGTGTTAGGCAAGTAGCACAACCCAGATATGGTCCTGTGAAATTAATAATGTAATGTTGCAGAGAGAACCTGAAACAGAAGATCACATAGAATTATAGAATGGTTAGGGCTGGAAGGAACCTCCAAAGGCCATCTAGTGCAGCCCCCCTGCAGTGAGCAGGGACACCCTCAACTAGCCCAGGCTGCTCAGAGCCTTGGCCAACCTCACCTGAAATATCTCCAGGGATGGGGCCTCAACCACCTCACTGGGGAGCCTATTCCACTGTTCTACGACCATTCCACTGTTCTACCACCAACATGGGTTGAGGAAAGCAGAAGCAACAACTGCATTTCCATTTCCCAGCCCAGTTTGAGAACAGACACATGATAGGTAGTTGATATGGTTCCCTTGGATTTCCACAGGTCATGCAGCAACATCCCTCCATAAAGAAACAAAGAGCAGATTCTCGCACTGATAAAAGCCTGACATTTTAGGAGCGACCTCCTCGGAGCAAAAACAAAATTTCCCAGGGGATGGAAGTTACCAATAGTACCACAGTGAATGCACTGGCCTGGGCAGCTCTCAACACTAGTAAGCTGGAAAAGAGGGCATCATTGAAGCAGAGAGCTTGCTGAGAACATTACCATATTCAGTGAAGACAAGGGATTATCATGAAGAAGAGACTTCACAAGATTCACTGACTAGGCAGTAAAATGACAGATGAAATCCCATGCAGATAAATGTAAAGTGAAGCACATTGACTTTGAATAGACTATTACTGCTCAAAAAGAGAGTTTAAAGGTTATAACCATTTTATGAACGTTTCATCTCAGTCCTCATTAGTGATTAAAAATCCAAATAGTCGTTAGAAAATGCTAGGTAGAAATTAGAGAACAAGACAGATAACATCATTATGCTACTGTACAAATCCACAGCCTGCTCGCATTCTGAATATTAAAAGCAGTTTTAATTCACTCCAGGTCAAAAAAGATACAGCAGAAATTAAAATGTTAAGACAAAGGTGGCATGAATGATCAAAGTTATGGAACAGTTTCTGTACAAGGAACAACTAAATTATGTAGGACTCTCCATTCTGAAAACAGATGACATCTGTTTGAGGTCTATAAACATGAGTGACAGAGACAAAGTGAATAGGGAAAGACTGTGGTGTCATCAAATGAAACAACCAGGCTAATCAAAAATATATAGATGTGAATATTAATTTCCCAGAAAACTGTGGAAGTGCTGGTAAGATGGGGAATGTCTTGCTGCAGGAAATGTCAGTGCTTGGGTTTACAAGAGTTTAAAAGAAAAAACCAAAAACAACCCAAACAAGTTAATGAAAAAAAATTCCATTAAGCACTGTAAAAAAAACCAAACCACAAATAAACCCATAATCCTTGATTTCTTTCAAGCAACCTCTTAGTCATATGTTACTAGGAGTTGGGAGGGTATTCCAAAAATACCATTATGTACTCTGCTTGATCCTAGGTAACCATCACCATTTGAGATAGGTTCTTGGGCTGGCACAGTGGTCTTACCTGCTACAACTGCTCTTACACTCATCAAGGTACAAAAAGCCCTAATGCTGACAGTAACACTTTGTCCTATGTGCTAAACATAAAGAAACAGAAGCACTTATATTACAACAGAAAAATAACAACCCCACACGTGATCAAAACACTTCTGCTGTGTAGTGAGAATCGTACGGAAATCTCACGGTGCGAGGATATGGGAGAGAAAGAATGGCATAGAATATGTTAAGTCATATCATATCATCTCATCTGTTGTAAAAATGGCCTTAAAAATTAGTCTACACAGGAAATTTAGTGCAGTGGAAGCTAGAGAATGAAATTCCAGTGCTTCAGCTATTCCACAGAGGTAGTAGACAAAGCAGGGTAAATCTTACATGGCATCAGCATT
This sequence comes from Ceyx cyanopectus, assembly GCA_013401355.1. Taxonomy (NCBI): domain Eukaryota; kingdom Metazoa; phylum Chordata; class Aves; order Coraciiformes; family Alcedinidae; genus Ceyx; species Ceyx cyanopectus. The sequence goes on from VYZU01069962.1 coordinate 20,905, forward strand.
TGAAACTCTACCACCAACTGCCATAATGCTGTTAAACCTTTTGAACAAGGGATCTGCACAGCTTTGGGGGACTGAGATCACCTTTTCTCCCTCATTAACTCCCTACTACTGAGAGGTCACTGTGGAGGACCTTAGGCACCATCACTGAGGCTGAGGTGGCACCAAGCTGTTTCCAACTCTCTGGGATACAGGACCCAGGGTAAGGGCAGACAAGGCTGTGCAGATCAGCACACAGTAGTCTACAGTACAGTAGAAGCATGAATTCCAAATATCTGCCCATACTACTTCACACTCTCTCTCCATGAAGGCATCAGATGTTTTGTCCGTGTAGTGCTTTGAAAATTTGCTTTTACTATTTCCTTACCTTATTGAGATATCTAACAACCTCCCTGCTTCTTCCCTTTTCCAAGAAAATAGGAGAGCTTTTTTTTTTTTCTCCTTAAAGTCAGGAGATTTTTCAAGGGCAAAGAATAATACACCTTTTATTAAGCAGCTATGCACAGTAAGAAACTTTTTACTAGCAATTTCTCAAGGAATGTTATGACTGGCTGACTTGAAAGAGGCCTATCCAGAATCTCATTAGATTTTCAAGTACTTTAGAAAGCAGTTCTTACTGAATTATCAAACTTGCAGAAAGCAATGGCAGTTTTATACCTGAGATTATGTACTTCTGTGTTAACTGCAGAAACATCTCAGACTAGTAAGGAGTGTCATGCACTTTGAGCTACTGCAGTAACAGGAAGCTGCTGGGATACACTGGAGAAGACTTTGTAAACACTTTATTTGCCTGACTAAATACTGATTTTCAAAGTGATGCACAGATGACGTGATATACAGTGATGGATCTCAGAAACTCTTGACCCAGAAAATATGAAGTGGTTAAGAAAAACAAACAAACAAACACAAAAGCTTCATGGGTGGGGAGCACACACAGTTCACAACACCTTACATAAGCAACGTTTGCATACAGCTGTTTGGACAGAGAGGCTAAATCCATCCTGTGCTGGAGACCAGGGCCCCTGTGTACAGACCTGCAAAGGCTGAGAGAAGCACTGGTTCTTCTCGAGCTAGTTACACCCAGCTGCAATATTGACACAGCAAATAACAGAAACTCAGAGAGCTATTTCCTAGCTGATGACTTCTTAGATAGCCCCAAAGAATACCAGACCTTCTTTCTTCTGAATGGAAGCCAAATGCCACATCTCACCTAGTATCAGCCTTCAAAAACAAAAGCAACTAGTGTAAGCTACCTAATAAACCACAGGGGTGAAACAGAAACCTGCTGTTAGTCATCCCACTTATTCTAGACAACTAGTTTAGAACAGGGTAAATTAGTCTCCTGAAACATGTCTCCATGACTTTAAAGCAGCACAGCCTAAACATGCAGTGTGCATGGGGACAGTGTTACAGGAGGCAGAGTACTAGTTGTTTAGTGGGAAGTTCTCCATTGGACATAGTGTTGGTCTCTTAAAAACATCTGCACATGGGACTTTTGGATGGTATCATACTTCCTTAAGTATTTCTGAGAATAAAATTAATATTTTATTTTGAAAACCATGAACTGTCTATTACTCTTTTTGAGCATTTCCACAATGTTTTAATGTGTGATTCCCATGTTGACAATTTTCAAAAGCCAAGCATATATTTAATCCTAAATTTTGAAAACATGTTCCACATTCTCTGTATGACTTTCCTGTTTCTATATTTGCCCAACACTTTGTCATGCTGTTTTGCTGCCAGCAGACAAGACAATCACTTTCTTGAATACTTCTCTCTTTAAACAAAACAATTGAACCCAGAGCATGTTCTAAGGAGACTCTCACTATCATAAAATGCCATTTTACAAGGCTTCAGTCTGTCTTTCCCTTGCACTACATTTCTGTTTGCAATTCCACATCGGATGGAGCTGTTGCTGACTCCTGGCCACGCTTTGAAAACTGAAGCGTGAAACCTGCTCTTAAACTTCTGTCCATAACACTTTGCGAGTGGTTGCCGTGGCTGCACCAGAAGAGTTGCAAACAGCATTTCCTTCTCCACCTTGACCCCAATCCGTGTAGACACATCACGGCATCCACACCGGGCTCTGCTGAGCAGCCCCAGGATCTCAGGTCTGTGCAGCATATGGCACCATGCAGAGAAGGTAACGCTGCTTCCTCTCACACAAACACACGCACACACGGCTGCCTGCTTGGCTGCTTCTTCTCTCAGCTCTTGCCTTATAATCCTCAACATCTCTTGCTGACAACATCTCTCACATTGCCTCACATAGCCTGCACCCCCCCCTCCCCGAAAACACCCAGAGAAAAGCTATGGCAGCATGTACAGGTGAAGGCACAGTGAAAAGGTTGAGGTTTCAAAGTTGGTGACTGGACAGAATGTTGTCCTGGTAAGAGGCAGGGAGCTGGGCTGGGGGTTTATAACAGCTGAAGGCTGTTCAGCATTCCTGGGACTACCCACAGGGAAAGTAAGCACCCATCTCCCACAGGCGTTGAAGCTGCTGTCCCTCAAAGCACACTGCCCAGCAGAAGGAGAAGGAAATATATTCCTGGCTCACTACTTCATCTTAAGACTTGTCCTAGCTTTTCACTTTGTGGTCATCAGACGGCTGTTCTCAGTGTCCCGCCAATGAAATAGATGCAATTTTTGCAAAACAAAACAGTTTCCTACCATGGAAAGTCCCAAAGCACTCAGAAAATAGGTTGATCTCCACCCATTGTCTGTTTCAAAACTTCCTCCTCAGCTTCAAATTACAACCTTTTAATGAAAGTAAGAAGGAATCAAGTAAACAGAGAAATTAGACTTTGCCAATAGAATATTAGCAACACACAAACCACTTTTTTGGTTTTCTTAAAAAAAAGTTTCTTTTAAAAATTTTAATTTGCGCCTCATCCTCAACTAAACCAAATGAGCCCCAAAAGAAGAACATGCAGAAGCACGTCCTACGCTCTCCCGGCAGCTGACAACGGCTGGAGCCGTGTCCCGGGCAGCTGACAGCGGGGCAGGGGCAGCGGACACCGGGCAGCTGGAGCGCTGCTGCCCCCTCCTGGGCAGCCCCGCCGGCCGTAGCGCCTACCGGGGTCACAGCCACGCAGGACTTCTCGTGTATTTCTGAGACGCAGTGCATGGCATTTTCTGAAGGGAAGACAAAAGCGAAGCGCTGGCAGCACCCAGCCCGGTGCCCGGCCGGCTCTGTCCTGGCTCAGCTGCTTGGCAGTCACTGCACAGCTCCTGAACTCCACTGGAGTGAAGTTATTCCAGAGCCGCCCAAGTGAAGGATGGACCCTTAGCACTGTAGTAAGGGTGGGAGTGACAAAGGAGAGCTGCTGCATACAGACAGGCTGATCCTAGAGCACTTTCTCTTGCTGCATTTCTAAGACATCTCTCCCATCACAGAGGGTGCATAATCAAATTAAAAACAGACAAACAAAACAACTCCCTGACAGTTTACACGTGGATCCAAAACAAAGTTATTATCCATAAACCTGAGTCTCCCAATGAAAACGTGTTGAGATAAATTATTTCTTTGATATACTTAACTCCTTGTACCAAAGGCTCGGACCAGCTCTGAAGGGTCAATCTGCTCACGTTCCCTCACACCAGGAGAAAAGTCTCTTGATACTTAAATCTGAGGCTTGCAAAACCTCATCTGAACTTCAACTACTGCTTCACCCACTGCAACAAACCCAAACACACAGGATGACACACAGCACTGCTACAATCAAACATGATAGGACTCAGCAGACCAGGAGCCAGCACAGCTCTACAGAGATGATACCATCTGTCCTTGCCTGTCTACAGCATCTAATGGCCAGCCAGCTCCTGCTTCAGCCTTCTCCTCCCAGGTAACTCTGAACTAAGTGCACAAACACAAGCAGATTGTTAAGGTAAGACCCCATCTGAGAGGAAAGTCTGAAAGACTTTATCAGACGTGGATAAGAAAAGGTAAAGTTACTCTTAGATGTTGTGTCTGGAAAATCTCAAACTGTGATCTGGAGCACCGAGGAGTAGAAGTTCTCCATAAGGCAGACATGAAACAACGTAAAATCATCAGTCTCTCTCTAAGATCCCATTAATTTGCAGGGTGAAGCCTCAGATTGCTGGATCTCACCACAACTCTAAAACTGGCTAGACCTCAAGAGAATCTGTTGCAAGCTAGTATAATAAGACTGATTAACCATTTAAACTCTACTTAAGAACTGAAAATAGCTCTACTCAATAAAAACTCATGATGCTTCTTTTTTGTAGTTCCCCTGATGATTCATGCTTTAAAAAGGGCAAAAAAGAGGACCCGGGTAACTACAGGCCCGTCAGCCTCACCTCCATCCCTGGAAAGGTGATGGAACAACTTGTCCTTGCTGCCATCTCTAAGCATCTGGAGGAAAGGAGGCTTCTCACAAATAGTCAACATGGATTCCGTAAGGGGAAATCATGCTTGTCTAATCTGATAACC